>OMLB01018190.1:27315-41904 GCA_900302555.1 Myripristis jacobus | reverse complement strand
CCAACCAAAAAAAAAAAAAAAAAAAAAAGATCAAGTTACTTGCTAAGATAAAATCTGGTTCATGGCAGTAATATTAAATTTGTCAGTGAGCTAAGAGGTGAATAAACAATAAAATAGGCAACTAAAGAAAACGTAACACAAGTAACTGCCATATTTAGCCACATTTTTATGCTCAGTAAACAGAAAAAAATAAAATCTGTTACTTGAAGTTCACTCAGTAAACACTCTTGCCCTAAATGTATGGTAATGTATTACATTTGGAGATGATAGCAGTGCTCTTTGTGGTGCAATAGGTTAAGCAAGCCTTCATATTAGCAGGGAACAGTAATTCAGCAGTTGGACTCTTACGTGTACGTGCAGGCAGGCCCGGACTTAGGAGAAGTAAAACATTTACCTGCACCAAGCAGAGCAGCAGCACAAGCATTCAGCAGCGTTATCGAATGCACTTAAAGGCACCACAGTGTGACTGTGTTAGCGTGTGACTGGTGTGTGTCAGGAAAAAGTTGAAATCATCTGATGAAATCATCCGATGCCACTTTAAACTATGCATGAGCTGCACCGTCCCCCATTTGTTCACATAATTTGTTTTCATCATTGCATAATTCATTTCCCTCTCGAAAACAATTTGTATCGTGATTAATACTGTGGCACAGAAAGTTAATATTTTATTACGACATACTTCCTGTTTGTTCTCATGATATCACAGCGCTCTGAGGCCCGTACGCAAGCGGAATGCATTGTTTGAATGTGTTACGACAATAATTGGTCACCATGGCGAGAAAACAGCATGTTCCCTAAATCTAGGTCAAATAATCTCAACATGAAACAAAAACACTGCATTCATTTTTGTGAAATGAGGATGATTTCAACAATTTCGACACAACAAGGATGCACCTTTCAGGGAAATGATGTCCACAGTGAAGCACAGATGAATTACCTCATTTCTTTGGGTTAATCTCAATCAGCTTTACCTATAGCATCTTTGAGGTATCTGTGACCTATCAATTTGAGGTACTCTTCCACAGCCTTGGTAGCGAGGGTGTTCTCCCGAAAGATCAAATGCTCACGGTCCATGAATCGATCCACCTCACACATTGCCATGTCAGATAGGAACTCCTGAGGAGAGATCACAGCTTCAGTTCAGAAAAACTTGCCAAAGCCTGCACCGTTCACACAAACCAGTCTTCACTGTGACACTTTACACGGGATAAATCAACAGGCTATGCAATGTTCAATCAAATCATGCAGGCACTGATTCCTGTTGTGTCACATATCTGCTGCTTCCTATCATCAGTTAGTTTTCCCGCTTTGCTGCACAGGATTATAGGTAAAAACCCAACAATACAAAACATGCGACTGTTGCTTTTTGACACCCTTCCTCTTACCTTGGTTTTCCCTGTGCTTTGCAGGATGTGCACCAGGGCAAAAGCCACCTCCTCTTTGCTTTTGACACTCAGCAGCGGCTCCAGAACTGCACACAGTGTTCGGTAGTTATTGGTAATGTACTCAGCAAACTCCTTGTACAGCTCCATCGGGAGGATACTCATTGTCTGGTAGCGAGACTTGACACGAAGTGAGGCATTGATGACTTTGCCGCTTCCGACGCCGCCGCTTTTGGCCAAAACGCTGGACTGTATCACCGGATACCACTGCTCCACAAACTGCCTGCCCGTGATGCTAGAGATGGGGATGCTAACCAGGCCAAGGTATGTGCTTTTTTCCTGGAGGAGAAATCACAGCACGGTCACGACAAAGCTTTTAAATCTGTGAGGACTAAACAGACAGCAAGAAAATAAGTAATGTACGTTATTTTTAATTCCTAATTTCTTCAATAGGTTCAGTAAGAAGAGTCACACTTCAAAGTTTGTGCTCCCGGTGACTTTCTGCTCATTTTGTTGTGCGAGTAAATAAAATTTTGAAGGATATTTTATTCTACAAAAAGCTGAAGGAGGATTCTGAAGGTTCATGTGTGCAATTCAAAGGGTAAAATCAAAGGCATGACATGACTTCCCCTGAACACCTTATTTACCTTACGTCTTTTTTTGTCAGTTTCTTTGTAGAGGTGCAAACGAAGGCTACGAATGGTAGGCAAATTGTTGAATTCAAAATGCTCTCCCCAGAAGACCGTGTCTGTGCGGGGCTTGCTGGTGGTGCGTGCATAGAGCATGTCATCCAGACACAGCTCACAATAGTAACGTTTCTTCGCGGGAAGGTCTCGGGCCTCAATGATCCACAACTTAAGCACATTGTCCACCCTTCTGCTGTTATCCTGAAAAAGTCAGTGGAAGTTTGTTTAATTTTTTCCTTTATAGCCTTGAATTGCTCGGGTTAGGATTTTGAGATAAAGTAACAGTTCATCAAGTGTTCACAGTTCAGGCAAACAACATTCTTCTGTAACTTTGAGTGAGTGAAGCATAAAAGTAACTCTTTATTCACCTTGTTAGGTTTGACAGCTCGCTGCAGATTTTCAATCCATTTGTCCCTCTCTGACGCCGAACGGCATGCAAAACATTTTGTCCCTGAACTGGTGGTCACCTGCAAACAAAAGAAACAAACAAACAAAAAAAAAAAAATCAGTGAAATAGCAAGCGGGTCAATTTACTTCATTTACTTCATTTTGTATTCTTTATTTCATAGGTAAATTACCAAATTTCTGATTTTTCTTTTTTTGCGGAGAAACTCATAGTCCAACTTTGAACAGATATTCCTCTAACTGAAAGTATGCAAACATGATTTGAAGGAGTTCAAGCAGATAAAACCAAACGTTATTCACAGGATAATTTGCCCAAAACGCATAATAGCCATCTCTAACCCAATGGAAAAAAAAAAAACCTGGATAGATCATTTTATAATTTTATACCAGCAAAAGTTGTATGCTTAGTACTTCCCAAACATGCATATCTACATTTAAATATTCATGCAAAGACCAATTCTGGAAAATCCTCTCATGAAGCATGCGTGCATAAGTGTGTGCATTTCACTAGACAATTTTTTTCCATTTGATCAGAGATGCTTCGCGTTTTTTGAAATATGAGTTTGACATGAAAGCTTGCGAGGAAAACTTTCATCATCAGGGATTGAAGGCAGCCCACGTTGAGATCCTGACACAAAAATTGTGCGTTACAGGTGAAATATTCCTTTAAGTCCAAATAAAATTCTCATCAGTCTCACTTCACGGCTTAAGTCACCATGTCCTCCGTAAGGCCACCCGAACCCAATTTACCGGCATCAAATGAATTTTCTAAGTGGTACCTTTATAACACCGTTTATAACAAGACATGATATGAAGGCCACTGAAGAAAAGAAACCTCAATCTGATGAAAGAGAAATTTGGTTTCAGTGACAAGTAGTTACTAAAATCCAAGGCTGCAGAAATGCACCGGAAATCCAGGAGGAGGAGTAGAGCGGCCAAAATCAGGGGAAACGGAGGAGATTAGAATATCTCTGTAAGTACACACCTCAAAGCAGTATTCTTGCCCTAAAATGCTGGAATGGACAGGCTTTATTATGGCATCTTCATCCAAAACTAGGTCCAAAGCTTCTGCAGCACTACTAGGAGAAAGTAAGGACTCGTGGGAGTGGGATTCTTTGAAGCTCTGCATCAGGCGCGTCCTGTGAGAGACATAAAAAAAAAAAAAGACAAGTTTCTTCTTGCATGTATTGAGGGTCTAAGGCCTGACAGGATAGGCAGACTTCTTCTACAACTTTTCACTGTGTAACTTGTGCCTTCTTCTGCTTTCTTGTGCTTGTTTTTAATCAGTCTGCTCTATCACTGATTGAGAAATGTTATTTGAATAAATGAACGTGAATATGAACTTGTTTATTTACATTCATTACATTATTCAGCTATAGTTATGTCTGCCTTTTGTCAAACCAGACAGAGAGATTTTCATAAAAATTAAAAGGATGTGTTGTTTGTGATCTGATCAATATTAGTTTTATAGATAAGTCCAGACTACCAGGTTATAAGTAGTGATGCTTTAAATTTGGTCTTGTTCTTTGGTTCATGTAGATCTTGACTAAAGTCTAAAGTTCCTGTTGAATCAACAGGGTGAACAAGAACCTACTCATAATATTGCAATGCAGGACAGCCCTGTTTGGGAAGTAGAAGATAGCTGTGGAGCAAAGACATGATGAGGAGGAGGGAGCAAGGTCAGGAAAAGCAGGTCAGTGGGTGAACTGGAAAAGTGTAGTGAGGAGGAAACTTGCCTCAATTACAAAGGAAAAATAAGTTCAGATTCATTACAGATGCAGGTGATGATGTGCTAGCATCTCCCCAAAGCTTCAGTCAATGGATGAGTGAAGAACCTGCCTGTTCTTTATGTTAAGGGTGAGACTGGCAGCATAACTTAGTCCTGAAGTGACTGGCAGCAGGGATCAAGAGCAAATGTTAGAAATTAATTTGTTCTCTGATAACAAGGAAGAAACAGAGCTGAAATCCTATAATACAATTATTTTGTGGTTTGGTTTGCTGGGATTTTCTCAAATGTCTATGCAGAGAAGATGAATGAGGAATTTATTTCTGGTACCAGGGCTACTAAAAAGGTGGGACAGTGTATTGCCAGGGAGCTTACAGTTGGCAAAGACTGTCAAATAGCAGCAGATTTAGAGAAATGACTGATAATCCCTGAGGAAATGGTGAGCACTCATTTAGGAGCAGATTTAAGTTGTGGTCAGCTGTGCAGCAAAGTGTGTGTGTGTGTGTGTGTGTGTGTGTGTGTGTGTTGCTCGCAGCGCAATGGGAGGATGCAGAACATGAGGCATATGAAAGAAAAATGTATACTGAGGTAAACAGCAGAGGCGGCGCTGCAGTGTTGGAGTGCACCATTTGGAATTTGGATGCCAAGGGTTTATAACAAATTCAACTTCAACACTACTAGCTGAGTTAGGCATGCGTGGGCAGAAATTAAAGCGAGCTGTAAAGGCGATGTCTGCGGCAGCACTGAGTGGAGAAAGCATGACTGACTGGGGCACACAGTCACAACAGAAAGGTCCCTCGGGTCTCACAGGGTAAAGAACATCTTCTGGTATATTCGATTTGGTTTGCAGGTGCATTGTTTAAGTTAGTGCGTCACCCGTTTTAAAACCTGACCTGATCTTCTGCACCGATCCACCCTGGATGATGGTGCAAAGCATTTTAACATATCAAAAAACCCAAAATATCCTATCTTTTGTTAAACGAGACAGCCCACATCTCGGGGCCGTCCACACCCGGCCTGGAAATGTCCATGAAGCATCATCTCCTGTGGCTGTCGGAAAATGTGGTGTCAGCACAGCATCTCCACTCTCCGCCTCCTCCTCTCTGCTGCTTTGCATTTCTCATACGTGCATTGTGACTGGATTGTGCCCAGAATACACAGGAAATTTTATCACAATGCAAGTCAGACGCCGTCAGGATGCTTTCCCACTTTGCAAGCGGAATCTGTCATGGGAACATCAAGACCTCCGAGCTACTGCATCCTGGCGTCATCAAACAAAACAAAAAAAAATCCCATTGTAATGGAAAATGCTCAAGTGCGACATAATTTTGAAAATCTTAAAATGAATACCAAATTAATAGATGTGACAGTTTTAAATTAGATTTCCTTTTGTACAGGAAATTTGTGAAAAAAACTGAAGAAGACATCTCTAATAGTGCAAATAATCCTCCCATCACCAATCATGTGGTTTACATTTTCAAAAAAAGAAAGAAGAATCAATCTGTTCAGCTACTACTGGAGAAACTGTTTATCAACACCACTGCCAATTTCACTCAGCTGAGTGTGTTCAGCTGCAGCCTGAAAGCCCCTTTTCCTTTGGTGATGCCTTTGCAGCACCATCTGCAAAGTCATCACCAAAGGCAAACCCCTCAGCCCAGCCAAGCGTTATTTTTGTCAAAGTGGCTGAGAAGCCCCAGCGAAGAGTGTCAGGTGAAGCAGCACTGCCGTCTTAAGATTCACCCACAAGAGGAGCTCAAATTCTCGGAAACGATCTGTTTCTGCCACGGGAGTGGTACTCGACTGCAGCTAAGAGGCAACCTGGAAGCCAGGTAGTGATGCTGCTGATGCTCTGGCTGCAGCAAGACAAGACGTCAAAGCAGCAGTAGAGCCGCGCTGAGAGGCAGCCATGAGAAACGCTGGGAATAAACCAGACTCAGCCGGCACATTAAAGAACAACTGAACCCCAAAGCCAAATCTGTGTGAAGCCTGCCCTCTACTGGTGAAAAGTAGAGTGGCCTGGTCTTTGGTGGCAGGTGATGTCACCACCTCTTGTACTGCCATCAGCTTTTCTTATATTTAATCATTTATTAACTATTAGTGTGCTTTTTGGATTATATTGTCCTGTGTTGGTATTTTATGGTAGGTTTTCAGCTTTTAATGTAATGCTTACAGATTTCAGCTCTCTTGTGCCTGCTGCGATGTATATAATGAACTCAAACTTCAATAAAACTTCAACTTCAACTGCAATGAACACTGACATACAAAAACAAATTTAGATTGATGGTGACAGTGTGTGTCCCAAGCTTAAAGTGCCTTACTATCTGAGTACAAATAGACTTTTTTGTTGTTCTTTCTCAATAAACAGTCAAATGTACATAACGTCTTTTTTCACATAGACAGTGCATGGACTATTAATAAAGGTCTCTTACCTCTCTTGGTCTGCACTTCGAAATCGAGGTAAAATCATTTGTCGGAAGCTGCTCGTCCGGTCCAATTTTGGCTGACTTTTGGCCCTTTTGATGGAACCCTTCAACCTTCGATTGAGAAAACTCTAGAAATTTTAACAACAACAAAAAAAAAATCATTAGTACATTAGAGCAAAGTGGAGGCATTCATGTTGCTCAGCCACAGGAGGAACAGATCCATAATTTACTAAAAAAGCAACGTCAGAATGTGTGCTTTTGAGACATGAATTTCAGAATTAACAAACAAGATTTTTCTTTCTTTTTTCCCATTTCTGAGGCACCACTAATAACTTTTTTTCTTCACAGGAGGATCAATTAAGTGCTGTGGGGCACTTTTGAAGGCAGTTGTGGGGTACATTACCCATTCAAGATTTAATCTACTCACTGGCTGTCTGAAGGGCTGCGGTGTGGCGTTGGGAGGGGTTTCCATGCTTGACTGTCTTGCAGAGGCAAAACCTGCCCTGCGAGCACGGTCTAGGAGAAAGGAAGAGCAACAAAGAGAGAGGAAAAAAGGATTAATGCATAGGAACTGGAGATGAGAATAGCAATGTCTATATATCACCATGCCAATATATGTCATTATAAATCGGATGAGAAGACGGGATTAATTTCACCAGCTTTTTGGGATTTTCGCCTACTGGTCAACTAAACAAGTATACAGACTGGTACCACGACTCCATGACTCCAGTATAGATAGCTGTGCTCATGCCAAGAAAAGGTACACAACTATCATCATGTGAAATATGAAAATAAACCTTTTAGTAATCCAAAGTTGCTACTGGGTTGCATTCAACAGTGTCTGGTGCCTGATACCTGAGAACTAAATTTCGACAGCACAGCAGAGAAAACTTACTCTCACACTTTAAGGTTCATTCAGAGCTGTATTCTGTGTGAGTCAGGGCCAGACAATCGCTGATTAACATGGAGAGATTACTCGCTGCACTGTGAGCACTCCCTCACAAAAACCACACGTGAATCCATTTGACAGAATGTGATATTTTCCCACTGCTCATGTGAAAAGTTTGTTTTTTCACCTGTGAATTGGCTTTTTGTGTCACGTTTTTACATGTGATACTCATAAGTATATCGTTACATGGTAGGTGAAAATATGAAGAAAAAAATATATAGAACACCCATGAATTTAAAATTTCACACGTGAAGTGAAAACCAAATGACAAAATGACAAAGGACTTTTGTATGAAAGCTAGTCCTCTCCTCCCAGTCACTCTCCACTCTGTGCTAGCCACTGAAGCACCAATTAAATGATACAAATGATTTTTTTAAAAATCTTTAAAAATGTATTCTTCCATCAGCCATTAGTAAATGACAAGATACCAGGAACACCACATAAAAAAGACTCACAGCACAGAAGGAAATGCAGCTACCCAGGCAAGTCATATGAGAACTGGCAAGGCTGTGCTAATTTTAAAAAGAGGTCAACATTTCCTTTAAAATTTAGTTTGAAATAAATTATATTATATATTAGATCAACTGGTGATTATTATTTCAAAAGGAGTATAATATCATTTTAAACAATTATATAATATTAGTAATAATGATAATGATACTGATACTGATGTGGTGTTAATGCATTATGCAACAACCTATTACATAAATATACCTTATTACATTTTCAAGGACATTAGGAGGGACATTTACATTACATCTTGACAAGATATTATATAATCTTGTCTGGAACGCAGGCGTTTGGTCACAAAAAAAAAACTCAAGAAGGGGAACAGTCTTGTCAATCATGACAACACATGCCAAACAGCCAAACTGCATCAGCAATGAGGAGCGGTGGCTGGGAGCTGAGGCTCATCAGCAGTGGTAGAAATGCGACAAGAAATTTGAAAAAACAAACAAACAAACAAACAGACAAAATATATATATATAGCCCTAAGAGTTACAGAGGCACTGAATCAACAGCATTGACACAGTCTGAGCAAAGCTGCATCTTGTCAGCCTCACTCAAGTTGGTATTTATGGTAGGGCTGCCATTCAAAACCGCCTTTTATCCAAGGCCAGTGCACCAGGATGCATCACCTCGTGTAAGGAGAGCAAACCTAGAGTCATGAGTAATGGAAAGAATATGCTCTAATAATGAATCATCTTTCGCCTTTTTTTCCCTACACGAAACCATGACAGGACGCTGCTTGGAGAAAGCCAAAGATACCATCGATCCAGTGTCTGGTGCAAAACTCTAAAACCGGTGGAGTATTTGTAACGGTACAGCAGCCATCTGCTGAGATTCATTAGGCCTGCTGACTGCTGTGGATGGCCGTGTAGCAGTCAAGGCATGTAATGCATGACAAGACAAGACCAGGATCACCGTAGGATGCAAACTCAGTTCCCCCATGATGTAACCACATTGCAAGATGATAATGCAGCCTTACACCCTGCTACGGAAATTCAAGAGCAAGTTTTATTAAAAACAGAATGGAGTCAAACACCTTCCATGGCCGGCTCCGTCACCGCCTTGAAATCCCACTACACACAGCTCACGACTGGTATGACACAATTACAAGGAGGGGCCGAAGCTGTGCTGAAGGCAAGGGGTGTTCCATAAATAGCAGGCTACTTGAGGCCAAACATGATTTTCCAGCCTATGCTGTAAAATAAAGTTGCAGTGCTAGTTTTTTTTTTTTTTTTTGCTTTGGATCTACAAAGGTGTGTTCATATTTTGCTACCCTCATTAGGAAGCTCAGGTAATCATCATCTCTTATCATGCATGTGTATCTTTGCAGGTATGACACAAAACTAGCCTGACTCACCCACAGGATTGTCCACAAAAGCTACCTCACTGGTTGTACTCCAGCCTCCATTTTTGACGTCACTCTGCTTTTTTCGGGTTGTGGTTGATGTGTTGGAGCAATTCTTGTAAATTACCCATTAATCACTGGAGCTGTTTTCTCCCTTTGCAACACAGAAAATCAAGACACTCTGTCATCCCATGATTTCCTCGCTCCCAAAGCCTGTAAATAGGCTACATTCCAGGTTCTATTCTGAATCCCGGCTAATTGTTTGGTATCCATGGAAACAACTCCAAGGGCTTCTACTTGAACTGTAGAAGATATTGGCACACAACTGCACAATAAAGATGATGAAAAACACTAGCAGGCCTGACACTGTAGTGCAGCGTTTCTAGAAAAACACACGGCTATTCTTCAAGTGCGTTTAACACACCGGGTCCACTGATTGGCCACAGGGGGGGATCATCACTGACTGAGGGCTATTTTTTTTTCGGCTTCTTAACCCCGAGTGGTGTAAAAATTGCACCGTTTAAAACCTCTGTAAATTTGCTGCCACCTCAACAGCCACCTGTAATATGCGGTGCTTACAGTAAGGTGAACGTGACATGTTAGAACACATGGATATGCACACATGGGCTATTCTGAATGTAAATTGCTGTCAGGATGGAGTGTGTGGGTGGCAACAGCCTCTAGCTAACTGTGATACAGAGGGAGAGAAAGACAGAGAGAGGAAGACTGTGAGTGGGTGTTGGAGAAATATACTCAACCTTTAGCATATATCCCTCTATTAATACACATTTAGAAACTTGATTTTCCTTTCCTTGAGAATTTGCATAAAATTCTACCCTTTTCACAAGATGGATGTGTTTTTTTTTCTTCTAAAATAGGTTTAAGGCACACAACCGCAGCATAAAGTGCATTGGTGTTAAGTATGTTATCAAAAGATCGTACGTGTCATCTTTGAAATTGAGGGATCGCCATGTTCAGTGAAACACAGCCCGTACATCTCTTCTAAATGTCTATTAAATGACACAGAATGAGTTAAACTGTCAAAAGATGTGCATGATGAAAGCCAATCCAATCGCCATTAGTCATGGCATCCATTCAACACCAAGCAGGACAATCACTGCCAAGGCTCTTAAGCATGATCTTCATGCAAGTCATGTCTACTGCGCGGTTTCAAAAAATTTCCTTCACACGCACCTCGTCGCAAAATCCGCGGAGCACGAAACCTCACACATATTACAAAACTGTTAAGAGCCGCGTATAAATTTTGATTTGGTTGTGGAAGTGATTTAGAGTTGCAGTTTTTAAATTTGTCCTCCCAAGTGGAGTCATGTGGAGGGCACTTACTCCATGTAGTGTCATTAAATACAACTCAGTCAAACTATTAACAAAAAATAGCATGGCCCAAATTCCCGCAGGGAGCACTGCTGTGAAAATATAGATCCCAGTGTAGTGAGCTGGTTAGGATGGTGCAATGAATAGATTTTCACTACATCTAAATATCAAATGAACTAAAAAATAAAAAATAAAAAATAAAAAAACCCATTGCTTTAGCCCAAGGCAAAATAGCATCACTGGTGAAACTTCCATTTAGCATTACTGATAATAACAACCCCTCGGTGCAACTTTTTCCAGAAGAAAAGTATTCCATTTAACGGAAAAAAAGTGTTAGAGTATGACTATTCAGCAGCACAGGAACTGCAGGGGAGGTAGTCTGTATTATTTTTGTTGAAGGAAGAGTGTTTTCCACATCCTTATTTACTGGATGGCCGTCATGGTAATAATTATAGTTTCTGACACAGTTTCAAGTCATTTAGTCACATTTTTTTGTCCCATTTAGGAAGATGAGGGCAACATACCACATTATTTATATACACTGACATTCAGGAAGAGCAATGTGGTCCCTAGGAAGACTGAGTAAGATTCATTTTTTCCATGACTGTCTAAAAAGGTCATCTAAGGGGGATACATAGGAGAGATGTGGTTATATTTAGACTGCAGGTTTTCACTGACAAAAAGCAGCAGCTAACAGTTCAGAGAGGAGCAGGCAGAGTTAGAGAGGGTTAAGGTGGGATGGCTATCAGGAGGTCACTCTGCAGTAGTGTATGGAACAGAAGGTAATTACATTTTTAGCATTTTATTGTTCCATATTCATAATTACATCTTCGTAGAACAGTACATATCTACAAATTGCTGTCACAAATGCCGATGCCATCAATTAAATGTGTCAATCTCCAAAATACACCGGGTCAAAGACGGTTTGTCTGCTTGCCATAAACACAATCATCTGCACAACTGTTCACAGACGTCCACAAACTGTGATAAAATGTCGAGGGAATAAACTGCATTGCTCCGCAGCGAACAGCCCTTCTGAAAGTGGCATAAATGAGGCAGTAAAACCTTGAGCGCCTCTGCCAAACCGGGAGCATCGCCCCAGGGCGGTTGACACAACATTTAGGTGTGATGGTGATTTAAATGCACAACAGAATTATGGCTACAAAACACACACAGATACACACTGCTACCAGTCAGCTCTGTGATGAAATGGATACGCGTCCCTGTCCACTAAATACCAGCTGCTCTCCAGCGCTGAAGTGCATAAACATCCTGGTTATCAATGGACATTTTACAGTAAAACTCTTTGTTGCTTAAGCTTGTTCTCATATTTAAACTAGCTCCTTTAAATGCACCCAAATAAAAAGCTATACACAATAAAACATAATATTTGTAGCACTTACGTAGGGTTCAAATAAAGAGAGAACTTCAAATATGAATACTTCGAGGCTATATACGTTGCACATAAACATATATATAAGAGCACTTATGGAAAAGTGAAACTGCTGGCTACGTTCAGGGCCTCTGTCGCATGATGTTTAGGAACAGCGCTGTAATCAATTAAATGTGAGAAGTGTAAGCAGTAGTACATGTAGTTTTGTAAGTGGAGGGGTCGAGGATGCGGAGGCGGCAGGGGCAGTGTGGGTGTGAGGGAGCCACGGGAGGAACAGGAGGATGGAGAAAGGAAGGAACATGAAAACTGAAAACAAACAGAAAGAGAAAATATTTCTGGAGGAGCAGAAACACAAAATGGAGCAAAAGTGACTCTGCAACATGTACAACCAGCGGAATCCACTTCAGCAAGGCCAACCCGGTTGAAAACAGATTTCAGATCCTGATAAGTGTTATTATAAATGTTTCAGGGAAAAGCATAGGACCAGTAACCCCAATAAACATTTCAAACTTTCTGTCTGCCGTGTGCTCTTTACCTGTCTCAACTCTCTCCTGCTGTCCTGCATGTTCCTCTGCCTGGAGGCTGGCCTCGTTACCATGGGAACATGGCCCAAGCTTGTGCACAGCTCACCATCAATTTACCTCCATTTTTACTAATGTATTTACAAACATTAATGCCGGGCTTATAAATGTGCCGACCCACAGAAAATGAAATTAAATAGTGCAAATGCAAGCAGCTGTAAGCACAAAACAGCTCGTTCCGTTCGGCATAAACCTCATATCGAACCACAAGAGGTTATGACATTTTCCCTCTGTAGTTCAAAATGCAGATATTTTGAACCGAGAATTACTGAACTGCTTCTTTCTAAGCATCTCAAAACATTTAGGTCGAAACATTTGAATTGAAACATACCATTACGGTTACACTTTGAACTAACTTAACAGAAAATCATTTATCTTCCTTTACCTGGAGGGACTAGATATTTGTGCTTTCAACCAGGGGAAGTGAAGAGAGCATAGTTAAGAGGAAGAACATATCAAAGACAGAAAGCAAAGCAAATGATGCAATCAAACCTGGAGAACATGTAAATAAAACTCTCTCTTGTCCTGCTTTGATTCCTCCTTTCTCTCCTTTATTTCTCCTCACTTCCATGTCCCGTGCTGTCATCGGCTTCCCAGTATTTCCCCCAAACCATCCTATTTCCCGTCTCTGGCCCGCTGATGAAACAGATGTTCCCAACCTCTCCATTATTTGGATCAGCCAATAAAGACGCCGCTATCTCACCGCAAATACAAACTTCATTCTAATTTGTATTTCACAGCCAACAGGTCCGCTCTGTCAAACACTCCTTCCTTCCTTCCACAAAGCAACTAGGCAAAAGTGTCTTGGGACATATTAACATTCACACTACAAATGCTGTGTGGCCAAATGCGTCCCTGACCACTGATGACGGTGTTTTGAGTGGTTGGATCACAATGGATATGGAATGAACTGTACTGAAAGTTGTACTTGTGTCTATTTGTGAGCGAATCAGCCGACATGAATGTTACAACCAAGTGTGAACGGGGTGTACCAGACTGTGGGAGAAAAGGGAAAATCAGAGACTGGAAAGTCTGACTGGCTGAGTGGTGCTAATGGGCATCAAGAGAGAAGACTCAAAGGGAATATAAATATGCAACAGATACATGTGCACTTCACTGGAAGAGGGAAACCTACAAGAAACAGCGTCGCGGGGCTCAGGTGCAGTCGAGGTTGGTGAAAAAGAAAGGCAGAGTTAAGGAGCCAGTGCTGGTAAACTGATGAGCTGAGAAAACTGAAGCGGAGAACAGTGGTGGCCATGGTATGAAAAGGTTAAGATGAAAAAGAGTATGATGAGAGGAGTAAAAGACAACACTGACGGAGGAAAAACAGACCACAGCTGAAATTATCAGAGGGAGATGACATTCTGTAATAGTCGGCTGTTAAAGTACGTTGAGTCAGAGAGAAAGAGAGTCTGAAGATGGGGAGGAATTACCAGGAGGGTAAAACTATCAGGTGTTTTCTCAGTTGGACACTTAGGTTCCTGAACAAAAAAAAAAATGAGAATGGGATAGATATTGATGGCCCGAGGCAAAAAGAAGACAATTGGCGCAGATTGCAGGAGGGGCGCTTGCTGACACGGGTCCCTTCTTTTTTGAAGAGGACATTCAAATGGTTTAACAAAATCCTTTTTGTATTTGGCAGCAAGAGAAAAGCACTTGTCCGTGCATTGTGCTGGAAATGGGTGCTAAGCGGCAGAACTATGACAACGACTTGGTGTTGGAGTAGAATCAGCTCTTCGCCGGCTGTTGAGGTACCATATGTGAGGTTGAGTGGCATGGAGGCCAGATTCTCAACAATTCATGACTGAACCAGAAAATGTTCCGGTTCATCACTGAACCAGAACAATCCTACCAAGC
>OMLB01018190.1:6569-27295 GCA_900302555.1 Myripristis jacobus | reverse complement strand
AAGCCGATGGCTCAAGCCTTTGTCTTTCTTTCCTCTGTTTTAAACTCTCATAAATTAATAAATTCCCTAAAGAAAGGTATGAGATGTCAGGCATTACACTTGGAGGCTGAGAAAGGCATGTGAGAACGAGTGTGGCTCAGCTTGTCCTATCACGTATGCAGACATTTCATCAACTGAAGCGCTTCTATCTTAACTGCTTTTTAATTGCTAATTGCAAGGAAGAGTAAATGTCATTTTCTATACACTGATGGCTGCTGTTTCAATGTTTTAATTTAAGCTTTGTATTTAATATGAGGCTTGGGGTTAGTCAAAATACTTTGCACTGAAGTTACTGTGCATTGCAATGGTTTTACTTTCCTATGCGTGACAAGAAAAGTCACGTACATCAATAATATGCTTCTGGTATGAAAACATTATTAAATCAAAGACAAAATGTTCTACTGTGTTGCAGCTTCAACAAGATTTTTGCAACCAAAATTTTCAGCAGTGGAAAAAAATAATCCACAGCTAAAACCCCAGCGGTCTTAATAATGTATGCAGTCAAACACACTTTCTGGAAAGTGGACAAAAGAAACAGACACAGTCCAGCTTATGAACCACAGAAGATGCCATGAGGCGTCACAGACTACTCGTACTATAAGCTAAAAAGCAGTACCTGTACGTTTAGAGCCTGCAGTGCTTGAACTATGCAACAGTGGAACAGGTGCTTGAACATGGCAGCCTCCTCTCATATCGTCCCTACATGATCAAGTGTCCAAACACCAACATCTGCTTTTTGCCAGCTCACACAGACGACGACTGCCACGGCAAACAAAATGGAAATTACTTCATGAGCCAGTTTGCACAAGCTAAATGGGATTTGTTCTTTCACATATTCCTCACACACACACACACGTCCCTCATCATGGTGTGAGTCCAGCAAAAGTGAGCCACTTATTTAGAAAATGCACCACAATCCTGTGGCAGCAAATATTCACTCACATCAGCTCTTTCTAGTTCCAGTCTGGTTGTAAAATGCTACACGGCTTCCATTTGTGTGTCTCTTTAGAATAAATTGATTATTGTTGTCACTGTATACACAGTCATGCACGACAATGCCGCCCCTTTATCACACATTCGGTTATTTCGGATTTTGTGTGCTGTGCCTGGAAAAGTGTGACACTAACAGAAAGAGTCTTTTGGACAAAAGGCCATAGCAGAGCAGAAGTATTTGCAGGTCCACAAAAATAATTTGACTACAACAGCTATGTTTTTACACAAGCTATTTATGTAATTCTGTTTATTTATAAATGAACTATAATTTTCAAACAGCTAATGAATGCATTCTTTTTTTAACTATGTTCATGCACGTTTACAAATTAACTGTGAAAAATGTCAAAGAGATCAAGTGCTTATTGTTGTGGCATTACTGCATAAGAATGCTTAGAAAAATCTCATTAAACCAAAGTCGGCACGGACACTGGACTTAAGTGAAATCAGCTAATTAGCTCTAAGTCAGTCGTTTACATATCCCAGCTCCTAGAGCCTCCCTGTAGTCTGTGCAGGTGGCCCACATGCAACAACCAGACAGCTAATGAGCGAGCCACAGGTATCATTGACAAGTCTCTTCAACTGCTCAGTAGCTGCCCGTCAATCATCCAACAAGCCCTTGCATTGACTTTCCCTGGAGGGGGCAGCAGCCCTGCAGGACATCAGAGTAAATGGACTGAAATAATTTATGACAATAATGCTCCAGTCAATCAGCCTCCATGCTTTAGTGTGTTGTGCTCACTTCACACCTGAATGCTACATTATCCAAGCTGAACACACTAATGGATCTGCTCAAACAAGGGGCAACGCCAACAATTTGACTGCCATCCATAAATACCCAAACTGTAAGTAGATGGTAATAAAAAAATATAGTATTATCTGTTAAATACGTGGCTATGTTTGTAAAGCAGTTCGGGTTGTGTAATAATGTTAGCTCTCTGTGCTAATGTAGTATGTGGAAGGTTTTGGCTGGCGAACGCTGCCTATTGATTGCTAGGCAACTCAACCTTTTGCATTACACAACTGAGCTGAATTGCAAGCATAGCTGCAAATGTGACAGAATATGAGTGTGTGCCTGTGAGAAAGTGAGAAAATGCTCCATCTTCAAAAACGCTTTCCCCTCAAGAGTCTGACTGTAGTTCCTGCATGTAAGTCGCCTCATCACGCAGGGCAACAGGGCAGACAGCCAGCCACTTCTAGCTGTGGCTCGTGTTGCTTGTGCACCAACTCCCCATCACAGCTTCTGATTACCTCAGTTAAGTAACACATATGGAAATGAATACAAAAAATATTTCTCAACATTTTTGGGGGATAAATACCTTCACCGATCTGTTTCATAGACACAGATAATGGCATAAACGCTGAGCAGGTGACAAGCGCCTCTTAAAAATAAAATAAAATAAGATAAAACGTCTTGGAACTCAGTGTACAGAAAGCAAAGCGAGCCTTAAATGTCCTACTTCTGCTGATGTTCCAATTTTGCTGAACCCACCACATGCACATCAGAGCTGCCTGCGGTGACTTGTAAGACGCTGGACCCCAAAGTGTGAAAGCTTACAAGGACATGCAAGAAAAAAAAAGACAGAGAGAGAGAGAGAGAGGAGAGAGCTTGGCCACTTGAGCAGTGTTGGTGAGCCTCACAGATGCAGTCACCTGCAGAGCTGGAACAGACGTGCCTGTGGGAGCCAACAGCAATCAGGTCATAAAGTGGACAGCCAGTCTTTCTACCTCTATTGTCAGCCTCTCAAGGCCAACACGCCACCAGTGTTGGGTGGGTATCACACTACGGGATGGGCCAGAAGGATAAAAAATTATGCAAGTTTTGGAGTCCGCCATCTTTAGGCACCTGACACCTCCCTTTGCCTATGCTGTGCAGCTGTGTGTAACACTTACCCAAAGACACAGAGCTTCCTGCTGGGTCCAGAAAGCTTGGCAATTTGGTTACATTTGGGGTTGCAGGGCGGTTACTGTATGACCGATTGCCAGGGCACTTGGGAAGGGCTTGAGGTTCCAGGGTTACTTGCTTTGTGGGATAACACTAGGCTAAAAACAAAATCAGTCTTCGCAGACCTGAGACTTGGGTTCCAAGGCCAATGTTGTCTTCTTTGAAAGACGGCTGTGTCCTACTCATTAGGCCAATTTGTGATGTGTTCAAAGTGGGCACCTCCTCTCATGCCTGACCTACACTGCAATGTGTCCATACATGCCGTTGTCAAACGAATAGGCTTTTCAGGAAAATAGCAAGATGACTGTCACATTGGGATCCCTTCAAACTTCAGCTCAGTCCATCACTGATGCCAAAACTCGCCTAACAGCAGCGGCTGTGTTGTGCAGCTCTGCAGCTCCCCCGTGCCTCTCCTCCCTCTCTTCTTCCTCTGCTCCTTTTGCTCCAACTCTATTGCAATCCAGGAACTGATGTGCGATCCCAATGCAGTTTCCTCGGTAACATAGAGAATCTGATTTGAGGACGATTTTTGTCATCTTGTTTGAGGGCTTCGGGGCGCATGTGACTTCAAATAGCCGTGCGTCGTTTTATTATCTTTGAATAATCGCAGCTGCTGGCAATTCGTGGTTTAAAGCATCAACGGAGCCAATTAGTTGATCATTTGTCAATTAAATTCACATTCACTATATTCTACAGCGGATAAAAACACAACACCTGATCATGTAGGATTAAAACAGTTGCGCGCTGCACATTTATCATGCCCATTATAGATTAAATAACATAATTCAAAAGGTGTTGCCTATAGGCGATGCCAACTCTGAACAGTAAAGCCTACTGTACAATGCACGCACTGAGACCATACAACAGGAGCCATCAAGATTAACATCCCAGTGGTTTTTTAGAGCCAGTTGCCTTCAGATCCCGAGGACGCACAGCAAGACAATCGCATTATATTCTGATTCGTGCAAATTGTACGTGCACCGTATTTCTAGCTGGGCTAATTTAATCTTAGAAAGCGCCTGTAGTTCATCCTGCCTGGCAGAGCGGAATTCCCATAATCCAAATTCATAACGGGAGGCTGAGTCCGGCTCCGAATCGATGTTGTCCTTTGCGCTCCCGCAGCCCGTCACGCCTAATTTTGATGCTCTTAATTGGTTAATGACGGCGTCGCGAGCGAGGTGCCGCTCGGTAATCGGAGAAGTCTCTCCCTGGAGGGCGGAGATAGTGCGCAAGATAGACAGAAACAGAAACCACCGCCTCCAAACCCTGCGAGTCCAGCCTTCTCAGCGCCACATCTCTGGAGTTTGTTACACCCCAAAATAAAACAACATGATTACGACCGGCCGCCCACTGCGGCGCGCTATTCTGATGGAAATGAGGTCGGAGAAAATAATAAAGTTCACGTTAAGTTACTTTGAAGCATTTTGTGTGTGGAGTGAGCCTCAGAATAAGCTACTCCGGCACAGTGGATAATCATATTCATGTCTGCACACTTGAGTGAAGTTTTCCCTTCTGCTCTGAATTGTATAGTAAATAAGAGACAATTAAAGGCTTTTTGCAATCTAAAAGCAAACAACACTGCACATAGGAGTGCAGCCTGTGGAGGAGAGGTGCATGGACAGAGGCAAGTTGCTGTGACAGCTTGTTTTGTGTGAACTGGTTTTTGATACCACAGCTCAAGTCTCCTAAGTGATTTGCATATTTAATTCAATTGCAATTAGCCACTGGAACATTGCATAGTGTTCACAGTGTTGTGATTTCATGCGTTAAACAGAAAACTAGCTCGTATTCAGGAGAACGCAATACTGAGGATGACTCATTAGGGATTTTATTAGCCTGTGAGCTGGTTATCTATAAGGTATCAGCATCATGACAGTCATTCAAACATAGCTGTGCACAGGAGTGCATGAGTGTGGGGGCGACAGCAATTGTTCTGATTTTGGTCCAGAGAATTTTTATTTTGATACCTGCTATGTAATCATGTTACATAAATGTGTACTGCTAATTGTTTACTCTAGAATGTGTCATAGACCATTTCATAAGCATATAGAGAGTGCATTATATAAATCCCCCATAAAGGAATTAGGAATTTTCATGTGTCCCTCTACCAGAAACATGATGACTTGTGCATCTTAAATGGTAAAACAGAAGAGTGAGATATGGCTAATAATAACCTTTTTCCTTGTTGGGAAAAAAATCCTCTTACTGTATACATAAAGATTCAAACTTTAAAAAGTGCAGCGACAAAGTAATAACCCTTCCACAGAAAAACAGAAAATGGATTGACATTTCTTTCTTTCTTTTTTTTGCCCAGTAGCATTTATAGACAGACCACTTGACATGACTCATCTTTACACTTGAATATAATTTGGTGTTGCTGCCACACCAGGATACATTACATATCAGGTTCAGAAACACCCTGATCGATTTCTTTTATGCATTGCTGTTTCCTAATCTGGAATCACTAATCAGGCAATATTGGGAGTCTGGGTCCAGCCCTGCTGCACAAACATACACTGAGGGATGGAGATGAAGAGAAAAAGAACGAAACAGTGATAGTTTGAAAAAATGATTGGAAATCAAAGGATGCCTTTGACTAGTTTGCAGCAAAAAATCAAAAATGTTGTGTATGAAAGCTTCAGTTTGGACACTTGACACACATGAAGTTCTTATGTTGTGGAAAAAAAAAACATCCCCAACAGATATAAGCCCACACACAGGAAACAAAAATATAACCCCGGAAATGAAACACCCACATGCTCTTATTCCCTACCCATTTCGCTCACTCACATAAACATGCACATGCACACGCACGCACACACGCCCATCTCCATGGAAACTGATAAAAGAATAGATGGATGGCTAAAAGAAGAGATTGACAAAGCATATACAAGAAATCTTGAAAGCAGAATTCCTTGTATGGTCAGCAAGATACAAATTTATGCAAAAAAATAAAAGCCCACAAGGAGCCTAAGAGATCTAAACGCACCAGCTGCCTGCCACAGAGCACCAAGAAAATGCAAAATAGACAATAAATTCAAAATGCATAACCAAGAAAATGTGATACCCATGCACATTTTGGGAGTCTATCAACACACTCTCAGTGGCATCAGAAAATGCCCTCAACAAAATTCCAACTGTGGCTTAAAATTTAACTTTTTGCAGTCGGCTGCTTTTTTTTTCCTTTTCTTTTTCTTTTTTCTTTTTCTTTTGGATAAATCATAGGCTACTTACATATCTGATTTGAGTTTTGTTTCAGATGCATGAGTGTCATGCAGTGATGCAAATGCAGGAGGAGAGAAAGAAAACTGAACAGACAGCTTCAAGTAAATGTGGAGGGATGAAAGTTACACGCATGATGCAGATAGCAGAACAGAACAGAGAGGGTGGGCAACAGAAGAGGGGAGAGGACAAGGAAAGGAGTACAGCACAGAGTACACCACCTACACTCGTCTCCATGGCAACTACCACACTAGAACGAGTGATAATGCAGTCCCCTCTCTCTCTCTCCCTCTCTCTCCCTCTCTCTCTCTCCCTCTCTCTCTCTCTCTCTCTCTCACTCTCTCCTGAAAATTGTTCAGTAGGTACCATATGCACTGTGCAGTATGTGGGAGACAAAGCTAATGCTGTTTGTTGCTGCAGATATTATCAAAAAAAAAAGTCTTTCAGAAGCATTAAATATCAGCTGTTGCAGACTGGTACAAACTGACTGCATGTTACATCCATCAATCCGTTCGAGAGACACTGGTTTAGCCTGTCACTGAGTTCATGGTGATCACTGTGAAGTGCTAAAAATGATATTTTGAATTGTTACATTTTTTTTTTTCACCAAAGCAGTTGCCACATTGTGTGGGTAGCAGTCACTTTCCAAGAACAAGAAGTAAGGCTGTTATAGGAATGAAAGGCATGATTATTAATAAATGAAATCCCTTTCTTAGATCCTGATATTGGTGAACATATAGTGGCACCAAATAAAAATTAAAGATTTATCCCTACTCTTTCCAGAAAAAAAGTGGTCACAACTCCAGAAAGGATATTGATACCAACCAGTCTGATGAATGGAAAATGTGACAGTACAGTGCCAAGATGTGCCAGTTTAGTGCACAGGCCTGCAAAATGGCATGATATTGTTCAGAAATATTTTTGTTACACTATTTTCTTTCATCCATTTTCCATGTGCCTCTTATCCTGCTATGGCATGTCATTCTGTTTCCAGAAAGTGGTTGGTTTACTCTTAACACCTGGCTGCAGCTGATAATATTCTAATGTCATTGTTGGTGGTGGTAATATGCTTGCTTCTTACCAGGGTTGAATAAAAAATAACTGTGGAATTTGGACCTGCATCCTGTCAATAGTACAATAAGGTATGCAGATGTTTTATTAAAAAGAATCGTTCAATTGTTTAGTATTTAGTGATAAATTGGGTGAATTATTCTGTATTTCATAATAGTGATAAAGCAGGGAGGGTATAATGCTGCTTTCAGGTGTCCCTTGTAAGCTCAGACTTCATAAATAAGGCTTGTGGTACATTCACGTCCTTTTGTTTGACAATAAGCACAAAATGGCTTCTGTTGCAAAAAGTAGCTTTTTGGTGGCTGTTGTTTTTAGTTAATAAATCAAGCAGCACAGAGATACTTTGTGGTGTAGCAGCAGCAGGGGGAAATGCAATTAAAAGAACACAGAGACAGAAAGAGCTCAGCCCATAATTACAATATTTCTGGCAGCACTTGAAAGCAGCATAGTGTTATGCTCGCTGCATTGATGTTCATTCCAGTCCTTCCAAATAAATGAAACAATTTGTGGACCTTGGCCGCAGCAGCCTCATCAGACTTTCTCTTTTTTATTTTTTTCTTCAGCCCATGTTTGTTTTATGGTCTTCTCCATCTCGGTGCTGATTCGTCAGGCAGACTGTCGTGATTAATAGAAAACACAATCAGTCTGTCACTGTCGGTGTATGACAGCTAGACTGCAAGATGAGGTCGGTCGTCGCTCGGCCCACCAGGAAAACTTCCTATACTCCAGATGGCCGGTCCGCCTCTGCTCTTCACTTCAGCAGCATTGTTCACATCATGATACATGCTATGTGGCTGCCAGAAAACAGGAGAGGAGCCCTTATCCTCTCTCTAGGCACTCACTTGAGCAGCCTGGCTTCTTATGAGACTTTTGGCCCTCATGTTCTGGATCAAATTTTAAACCATTTTCATCTATTCATGTGCTAGCCTGGTGAAATTTTCACTTATTCCTATTAGTGGGTAACTTAAATGGCCGTCCTGCAAATTTGCCAAGGAACTTATACGCCACAGCATTTGAGGAGGGCCCCTTTGACTCGAGCATTTCCTAAACACGAAACATCCATCATGTAACTCAAGCTTGAATAGCAGACTTGATGAGCGTTGAGTAGTTGGTTTATTTTCTCGTGGTTATATCAGAATGACAATGGCAGACAATTTACCATTCGCCAGCTGCAGACAACTTCACTCACTCCATAAAGGGCTATAGTGGTGTAATTTTTGCAAAGGTGCTCCTCTGCGGAAGCAAACAAATACATAACAGAAAAAGAGGGAATTTACAAGCCAATATGATGAGGGTGCCTGTGATCACTTCTGCTTTTGATGACATAAAAGGACTCAACGGAAAGAAGTGATGTTCAAGAAAATTCACTAATACACGCAGGTCTGGTGTCTATGATAATGACACATCGTCCTAACGTCAAACCCAGCTCAGCACTGAAATACAGCAGAGATGACTTTTGAGTCTATTAACCCTTGAAACTGTCTTTGTCAGTTCAAGCATGTACTTTCCATCAACTTTAACTCGCTACTTTTTCATCGGTGCACCAAACAGGCTGGTTTTGCAGAACTTTAGAGGCGAGTGCAGTAGGTGAGGTTAAGAGTTAAGGGCACGGGCTCTACATGGGATCGTGCACCGGCTGGGAACAGAGCTGGGGTTAAGCACTTGGCAGGCAGATTTTCTCGTCTCTAAACCACCGATGCTCTGTTCAAGAGACACCAGATGACAGGTTAGAAATGACAAAAGCAGCACGGTCTTCTCTGTGCAAAGATTAGCATCAGCAGCCTGGTTACTTGTAACACTGGCACGAAATGAAGACGTGGTTGAACGCTTAGCAAGATGCTCCTGCTCACCAGCATCGGGACATTATTCGGACGGCGAGGGGAACTCTGCCCGAGTGCAACACAGTCCTCTTGGCAGCAGTGACAAATTGGGATTTTGGGGCCTTTCCTACAAAGGTAAAATTTGCACATGCACCATCTGGTGAGGGCTAAATTGACTTCACAGTCAGCAGGATACATTTGTACCTGGAGAACTCAAAGGAATTCGCAGTTGGCTTCAACAATCAGCCGTGACACCTTTACTCCTTTCAGTCCTGTTCCCGATTGAAGCTCCATTGTCAAACTGCCATGCTGTAAGGTATATGTCTAGTAAAAGCAAGGCCCTCTATTTTCTATGAATGGTAAAAAAAAAAAATGCTGGTAACTTATTTCAGCAGTGTGATTCACACCTTTAACTAAATCTCAGAGGTCAAACCTCTGTGCCTGTGGTCTCCCAGAGGACATAAGCCAAGGGTGACTGTCTAAGGTAGCAATAAGTCACAAGAGTTGGGTTAAAGGAATACTCCCAACGTTTTGGGCAAAATGCCCTTTTTCCAGCTTGACCCCGACTGAGACAAGATCTTTGGTAGCATTTATTTTTTCACCTCTGTACATCCACTGGGGCAGTTCTTATGGGTAGCATTTTGTGTTAGCTTAGCATAAAGACTTAAAGTCTATGGGAGTCATTAGCCTAGCTCCATCAAAGTGAAAAATAAACCTTACAGCAACTCTGAAGTTGTCTTATTTACACAATTTATCAAGTGTATTTGAAATGCACATCTTGATTTTTTTTTTTTAAAATCATGTCAGTAAAGGTTAGATGGTGAAACTGTAACTACTGAACATACATTTGTCCTTCCATCTATGGCAGTGATTTGTGCACCACTGGAGGTATAGGTAGATCCAGCACAAATTAGCTTCCCCTAAAATGACTCTTTTTTCACCCACAAGATATCTATTTAAATCTTTTGTCCCAGCTCTACTCTTTCTCACCTGAACAAATTAGGGGCCACATAATTTTATGCCTGCCCTATTCAGACAGACCACTTTCTACAACTCAATCACTTTAAACCAGCCTTTTGCAGCAATTTGGATTCTGTAAATTGGATTAAATTAAAATTAGACATTTCAAAACAGATATATAATTCAGATAATTCAAAATGGGATCTGGATTCAGCAATCCAGTCTTATCTTTAATCAAGCTTAAATGTGGGGACAGTTTTGATGCCAACTTTAATTGGTGTGGATGAGATAAAACAACCGATACGTCCTCATGAATATCACCTGAGAACTGTATTTGATGTTTACATTATATATAAATAAATAAAAGTCTCACACCAACATGTAACATTATTTGTCCAGCTTAGTGAAGACAAAGGTCTATTTAAAGGCTGCAGCTCTGGTTTGTGCAATTTTGATGTTGTGTTGTCTGGATCACAGACTCAGCATTAACAAGATCTGATCCTGGATTTCAAATAAGGGATTAGACCGTCTGCAAACACTCAGAATATACACTAAAAACCTGCTGAACAGTCCTGATGACTGAGTCAGTATTCATGACCGTGTCTGTAACTCTTTCAGCATTATAAATGTGTTATATATTCATATAAAACAATTACCTTACCTTAATATAATTTTGGCAAAACAAGACAAAATAAAACAAAAAGAATGGATTAATTAATTTTATTTTTTTTATTTTATTTTTTCAGAGACATACATCTGAGGGAACCTATTGTCTTAAAAAAAAAAAAGCATTCAGTAAAAAAAACATCAAAGCTGTCGATGTGCAGATGGAGACTTATTTCAATCTGTGGTATCGGCTTAACTTGGATTTGTTATTCAAAATATTCATATACAAGATTGGCTTGTGTATACAGTGCCATCACAATAGTTTTTTTCTGGGTTGCTCTTATTAGAGGTTGAGATTATATTTGTTTTGAGGTTTTTGTCCCTCTTCCCTTGCAAAGCTTAAAACTTTGCAGCCAAAGGTTGTGAGTACTCTGTGTTCTCAGTCTGTAGCATTGAAAAAAAAAAACTTAATTCTTAAATTATTACCTTTATGACTTCAACTATAATGTAACACTTGCACAGACAGCTTAAAACTGCGCTCAAAACTGTCATCTCTGATTTCAAATTTTCTGTCACTTTTGCAGCATCTCAGCTGTGACAGCTCTTCAAATTCCCAGGGCCTGAGATATTTTCAGTCGACGAAGATAAAAGCAAATGCAGACAGCTGTTTGAAGAAACAATTACTCCATTCAGGACATTTACAAGTTGATGGCTTCCCTCATATCACCATACACCATGTCCTTTTGTTATTTATTTCTCCCTGCATGACAGCTGACATAAGGACAGAAACATTTTGTTGTGGTTTTCCCTCACACACACTAAATGAACTGAGACATGAAAAAAAAAAAAAAAGTGGGAACTAAGCCGATTTCCAAAACTCCTTGTGAGAATAAACTATGTTGCAACCGCACTCTGCTTGACGACCATTTTCTGGCGGGCAGTCTTTGGCGCAGACGTATCAAGTCCCGTTACTCCTCCCGAAGTGTTTGGGAATCCGTGAGCGGCGACATATTTGCGGTAGGCTTCCCGAATGATGCGGAACGCTCTCGTGTTGGCGTAGGGAATGTCGGTGACCGGGTCTCGGTACAGCGCAGCCTTGTGGGTGACGGGGCACACCTCTTGGACGGGTGGCTGGGGAACTGTCTGCGCGCTGCGTGGAAAGGCAGCCTCGAAAGCCTCGTCTTCGCTGAATGTTATGTAAGTACGGGAGCACAGGCCTCCTGCGGGCTGCTGGGAAGGCGTGGTGGGATTAGCTGGTGCAGCCTGAGGAACATCCTGATCCAACCTTTGGAAAAAGGTAAATACAGGCAAAAAAAATTACAGGTGTTTCTGCATAAAGGGCATTTAAAAGGTACGTTTCAGAGAGCTGTGCGTTCTGTCTGCCTGGTTATTCATGAAGCCCAAAGACCTTGAGAGACTCGCTGGAGTTCACACCTACCCTTCAACATCCACGTTTTCTTCTTTCAGGACAGAATGAGAGACGAGAGGCATGAGCACCGAGTGGTAACGGATGGTCGGGCCCTCAAAGCGCCTTTTCTTGTGGACTTGTTTCTTCTTGTCCGCCTCAAGCCGCTCATAGTTTTCTTCAGAAACAGACAAAATAGGGAGGAGGCACATTTTTATGTGTGATGTAGTCAAGCATAATCATTCTTCCACAGAATATGCAGGTGACTTCACATTCATATTCACTTTTCACAAATATAACAAATGGAAATAACAGGTCAGACAGACAATTGTTAGTCAATTGTCAGTTAAGTACCATTGTGATGTTTCATACCATTTTCACCTCTGTACGCCCATTGGTTAAGTTCCTATGGGTAGCATTTTGTGTGAGCTTAGCATAAAGACTGGAAGTCTATGGGAGTCATTAGCCTAGCTCAGTCAAATTGAAAAAAATAAACCTTATAGCAACACCAGTTATTTTGTTTAGACAATGTATTGGGTATATCTGAAATATGCGTCTTAAAACACGAGTCATTTTAGGAGAAGTTGGATGGTAGCGGTGATGGTGTAACCGCTGCAGACATTTTTCTGTGACCCGTGCTCTGCTGAAGGTATAGATCGATCTGGCACAAATTAACTTCTCCTAGTACGACTCTTCTTTTTTTTATTTCAAGATGTGTGTTTCAAACACATGATACATTATGTAAATGAGACAGCTTCAGAGCTGCGTTAAGGTTTATTTTTACACTTTGACGGAACAGAGCAAATGACTCCCATGGACTTCAAGTCTTTATGCCTGGTTAACATGAAATGCCACCCACAGGAACCGAACCACCGGATGCACAGAGGCAAAAATGGCACCCGACATCTTGTCTCAGTCTGGGTAAGTCGGAAGCAGGGTGTTTTGCCCAAAACGTCAGGGTATTTATTTATCAACATGTCTCGGCTACATGTTGTCTCACCTAAAGATCGGATGTTGATCTCGGCTGTCAGCTTGGCCTCAGCCAGCAGTTCTTCCTGGGTCAGGGGCCGGTCACGGTGAGCACCTCTCCGCCGCCGAGGGGCGTCTTGCCGCTCTTGCAGGCGCAGGTTGGTTTTCCGAGTGTGTTCACTGGTGGACTGGCGCACAGACTTCCGAGCTAGAAAAAGATTAAAGTGTGTATTTCAAATCATCCACCGCCCCTCCCAAAAAAAGAGGATTCTAAAACACATCCTCAATGGACCCGCACAGGTGATGTTTTGCCTCTCTAAAATAATATAAAACCTCATTACTTTTTTAGGGGAATGAGTCATGACAGGCTGGTGGTGCCGATAAGAAAATCCTGCTGGAATAATAAGTAAGGACTGGGAGCCAACACTTAAACAAAAACTGTCAGATTTCATATCACTGGAAATGTAATATGCAAGCATTTGTTATCATTTGGAAGAAAAAAGGTCATTTAAACTACCAGTGTATTCGGAAAATATTCAACACCATTCACTTTCTGTAACTTTCATTGTGTTGCCTAAGGTCGTACTGTGCAAACTGTTCCCAGCTGAAAAAATCTGTTGTTTGGAGTTTGGAGGCTAAAGCTTCACTTGTACCAACAGCATTACTGAAAGGACATACAGCAAAACCTTCACTATCATATTCAAATATCTCTCTTTTTGCTCTCGCTTAACTGTTTAGACATTATTTTCCACACAGCTAATTCCCTAATGGGTCTTCTTTTTTCCTCCCATCTCTCAGATGTCATTTGTCAGATGAATCCAGCGAACAATCGAGCTACTTAAACCTGATATACAAAACGGTCTGACACAATATACTGTGTCACGCAACAATTACCTTACAACTTAGTAGATGCATATTAGCCTATAATGTGCGATGCCTTGCTCAAAATGAGGTCGCTGATCTCACTTTCAGCAATATACGATTAGGAACAGAGCATTACTTTCTTCATTATTTTTACTTTATAAATACATAATCTGATGCAAAATGTGTTTATGAATTAACTATTAGCCATAGTGACACTAATCACAATGCAATAAAAAATGTAATATCTTATAAACAAAAGTAATATGTAGTCTCCAGTCGTAAACACTTCACTTCTAAGTGCTGCATGACTTGGCAACACCAGATTTAGAAGGTATTATGGTGGATTATGTTTTCTAATGCCACTGAATTCCTGATATCCTTATGATGAGTTGCAAACAAATATGCCAGCTCCAGTGGCAGATATATTACTTGTAACAATTTCAACAAACAATTCAAGTAAAGTGTTACAAGATAATTTAGTTAATGGTACTGTCTTGCCCGAAAATTGCCTGTAAAGGCTTAATCCTCCCCCTAACCACAGCCACAGACTGGGAGACAGTGATGCCTACAGTGGGAGCGGACAAAAAAAACAAAACAAAACAAAAAAAAAAAACCACAACGTGGATAATTTAAGGGCAATATCAACATAGAAAACATGCCAGTGCGTCAGCAAGTTTGTTAATATATAATCACGTAGTCTTACTCTCGCCAAAGTCTTGAAATTCTTGTGGAATCCTCCTTTTCAGCTCAACTTTGGCTTTCTCTGTCTTCTTCAGCTCCTCAGACGGTCTCTTGGGTTTGGGCTTGGCTACCTTTATAGGTTCCTTGAAATAAACAAAAACAAAAAAAAACATCTTTTTCACACCTGCGTGACAAACTCGGGGAAACAACTGTGAAACACGTACAGGAAGAGCATAAACTGTTTCTGAAGGCAGCTGAAGCCTCAAGGTTAGAGATGCCTGCTGGAAAACTTCACTGGCTAGAATCCAAAGATCAGCAAGGAAACTCGGGGCAGCAAAAGTGAATCAGTAATGCCCTCTGCTACCTCGACTGCTACTGCTGACTTAGGTTTGTTCAGTCGTAAAAACATGCAGGTATGTCAAATTTCAGTGCTCTATTCCCAAGCATGTGTGCTACAATACATTAATATTTCAGAAACATAACCAAAGTACAAGTCACTGAAATGTGGGATGGTGCTAAAATGTCATCACTTTTCAAAAAGGATTAAAGAAGAAACTGAAATTGAAATTGCCACCAGCTATTTTTTGATGATTACAGGGGAAATTAATGCATGGCATGTTTTATTTATAAAATTATGCAACAAAAACAAAGTTATAAGGCCTTCATATAAGCCTAAGATCACAATTTGATTCAAAGCCTGATGGCTGCTGAATTGTCTGCGGGTACCTTGTAAGCTTTGGTGACGACTCGACTTTTCCTCTTGGGTGCATCCTCCTCCTGGTCGCTGTCAGGCTCGTCACCCTCATCGATGTCAAAGTCGCTGTCCACCTCATCCTCTGTGTCTGAGTGCTCTCCGTGATACTCGTCATCTCCTGATTCCTGGAGGAAACAAGGACATGATTTAGCCTTCATGTCTCAGGAGTGATGGGTCATAAACATACAACATTAACTTTAACAAACAGTTCGCCTGTTCCCACACTCTCCATCGTCCAAAATACTCCTCATGTCAGAGAAAACTCGAGCTGGGACAACGTGCTTATCTCCCGATTCAATACTATCGCGATACTTGGATGCCGATTTTATATTTATATTGTGATTCGATATTGCAATTTATTGCATTTTTTGCTGTTTGAATCATCCTCTAGTTTGTGGATGTAAAGTCTCATGAAGTTTCAAAAATTTTTCCCAACAAAGAAAATGTTAATATGGGGGCTAACATGATCACACATGAATTAAATTGGCCTCACTGAATCCACAATTACCCCAATTTATGCAACCCCAAGACGTTGTAGGCCTCAGAATGCAGAAATACACCATTTTAGAAGAGGTGAAAATAAAACATTTGTACTGCATGCAAAAACCTGCGTGGATTGTGCCCAAAACTGCATGGGATCTGCATAACATGGGCATGTCTGCAAAGAGAAGACATGTGGCTGAACCCTTGTTCCCTAGCCAAAAAAGTTATCAACTTAAATTAATTTAGTGATAAAAAAAATGATAATAAAAAAACTGCGATGCTTAGGTAGATCGATTAATCCCACCCCTAGAGAAACCCTGGTAAAGAGAATTCCTCAAAGCTTCTGCAAAATTCACACTCAAGAGGCAAGTCAAAACAAATAAAGTACAAAAAAAATTGAGGTTAATGAGATTAGTGTACCAAATTTACGAGTGGGACCTAACAATTAATTCATACTCTGTCAGACTGGCCTTATAATTAGAGGTACAGCCATAATAGCCAAGTTTTTATTAAGAGCTGTAATAGTGTTTTTTTGTTGTTGTTGTTTTAAATGCCACCAGAGATGTTTGCTGTACCTTTTGGAAGAAGAAACTGTTTCAAGAAGAGTTGAGACCCAGCCAAGCTGCGGAGCCACGAGCATCCCCACATGTCAGCCTTAAATCAAGATGCTACACAGTAACAGAGCACCTAATCCTCTGTCACAAAACAGAGCTTCTCAGCCAGCCTTCACCAGATGGTTAGTGCTATAGCTGGACTGGACCAGAATATCTCAGGGTGGTGGTCACAGTTTCACATGAATCACATGACCACAGTCACTGCAGGCCTTGAGGGTACAAGCACACTTGTGGCCGAGAAATAATCTGACCATACACTGTGCAGAGCTTTGTGTGTTCTCAGCAAACAGAAAACCAGGGCTGAATCCGAGGAAAATAACAAAGAAGGTGGTCTTTGTAACATCTGAATGTGTTCTGTTTGCTTAACTGTAGCCTGAACAGGGAGGTGGAGAAGGTAACGGATGTAATGATATCCTACTAAATTCAGACCAAGTATGAATAATTCAGTCTATGGATATTAGGTCTAATTCCTTTGCATTTTATGCAGTGTAATTCCACCTCAACTGGCTAATGAAATGAATATATAAGCTGAACATGACAACATTTTTGGATTGTTTGAATTGTGTTTGGCGATTTCTTTCTTTAATGCAGTTAATTTAGCAGAGACGACCTAAAACAAGCTTTATAGAACAAGGCGTCCCTTTTATATAATTGATTAATTTACTTTATGTGCATCTTAAGTGCGAGACAGAATGTGGCAACGATCAAGAGTGAAGGTCAGACTATTTTAAAATGAAATTATGTATATTTTCCAGGGATTATCATCCCACTAGGCGCATCATAAAGTGCAACAGGTGTATCTTCCTCCTCACGATCATCATCATCAACTATTGTTTTGCAAGACCGCCCTTCTCAATACTCACGTCAGCAGTGGTGCAGGGGGTCACACACTGGTTACACAAACAAATCTACGCACATTTTCAAAAGAAGCACATTGTCACCTTACCCGGGAGCCACAAGTCAATGCTCTTGTTTTTGCAGCAAATAATTGAACTATAGTTTAAAATCTGAATATGAAACCTTCGTCTGCATGCATCGGGTAATTTGCACATACATTTGTGATTACATGCTGGGAGGGGAGTTGCAAATCAGCATCTATGTTCCTTTAATGAATGTGTCTATTGTTCTGGCACATCATTTTGTCTCCCATGATGGCACTATAGGATCATGCATACACTCAGCTGGTCTCCTGTCAGTCACTGACAGATGGTACTATGGATGTCAACTTTCCTGTTAGCCAACAATTGCCTGATCACATCAATGCACTCTATAAACTTCAACAAGAAAGTTAAAAAAGCATATATTTTGGGAAGGATAAGTCATGTGCACATCATTACCTCACTGCAAGGTAAAATATAGGTTTACAAATCAGATCAAAACAGCACTTACAGACATGTGAAAAACAACCAAAAATGAATTGAAATGTAAATTAACATGAGACTATTGATATCACAGGTGTCCAAATCAAATAATACATTTATATGACCCGAGGTGAGACGTCTCTAATGAGTTTAATGCATGTTTTAGTGTCCTTAGACCTGACAGGTAAAGAGATAAGTTACATCAAACACTTTTTATACGGCCCTCGTCTTATTTACCCACACTAAAGCCATCAGATACAACTAACAAAATTACGTTTAACTACAGTAAGTCATTTTTACAGCCAGTCTGCAGTAGCTGACAGCTGGGAACATGGACGATGACTTATTGAGTTTACTCACATCGTTAAAGCCACCGTAAGTCGTCTTGTAAAACTCGTCCTCCTCCTCAGCATCGAGTAGTTTGGACATGCGGTTTCCCGCAGTTTTGCGGGGCTCCCGGCCCACAGCCAGGCTCATGGCCGCTCCTGCTCCTGCTGCGCGGCCACACAAAGCTCCTGTCGGACGGCCGGCTGGCGCTGCGCTCGTCGGCTAGCACACCGCGGCTTCGTCTGCCTCTCTCTGCCTGCTATGCGCTGTGTTTTCTCATTCAGCAAGGTGTTGCCGGTGCTCTGTTTGGGTTTAATTCATTTGGAGTACCGACTGAAGGCACAGCACCACTTTAATTCACTCAGCTAGAGAAATTAGACAGACATCTCACCGATAACAGTTAGCTTAGCTGCGGCTAGGTTTGTATTGAAAACACTTCCGGAGCAGTGGATACACTTCCGGCACACAGGCCAGAGTAGAGCTGCGTTCAAGATATATGAAAATATTTTAAACACATTACATTAGCCAGTTTCCCTCAATAATATAAGAATATATCGAATAGGTAAATGCATGTTGTTTTTTAATTTTGCATAACTATAGTGCTACTTAATACATTGGATTTTTCATCGCTATTTCTAATTTTGTTGTTGTTGTTTTTGAAAACTCTCACTTTCTAACTGTTAAGCTTATCACTTATCATGTTGCAAAAAACAAACAAGACAAGACCAAAGAAGACAAATCTAGCTCATGGAGGTCACAGTACCAGATTTGCCCAAACTTTAAATGACTGTCAGATCACTGATAAGTCACTGTTAGTATCGAGTTACTAGTGACTAGTTGTTTCCCAGCATGTTATTTCATGCATCTAATAGTGGGGTTGTAAATGTAATCAGCTATTATTTTTAGCCTTCGCATCTAATATCACTGGAATAAGATCTCACACACAAAAAAACACACTTTTCTGTCCTGTCACAGCTAAAATGAGACTTTAATCATTTCATGTTTCAAAGACATACAGGAAAAAAAAATGCGTTGCTGCAAATACCTTAATACAGAAGCAGGACAGGTCTCACAGTATGATCAGCTTGTCAGACTTCTCTGACTTGTTAGAATAGCCTATTATTACATATTCAATTTAAAATAAAATTAAAATTAAAAAATCTAAAAATAAAATTGTAGTTATGTGCTGAGATCGGACTTATAAAACAGCTTCTATGTAGATTTTGATCTATAATATATCAGAAAAATAATTCTCAGAGGAATGATGATTTCAGGCTTCACAAAGGAGCAGCATCACTGTTGCCAACCAGGCAACCTTGTCACCCGACATAACAACTTGTCAGACTGCAATGCAACTTTATTTTTCAAAAGTGACTTGCAACAAACTTGATGTGATACTCCCTGATGGAGAGGAAAAGCTGCAGCCCTTTGTCCATGCCGGACCTGAGAAACTGCACAATGAAAACAATCACACAAGCAGAAAAATTTTATATCTCCTTTAATGATGTGTAACATAAGTGATGATGATCGAATGAAGAAGAAACAATGATAACATGCAAGTTGTCGTATTTGTCATATTGTCATATTTGGGTTATTTTGTTGGACATTAATAATTCTGTGTTTCGCTAAACATGTTAATTAACCAGACCGTCTTATTTACAAGACTGCATGTAAACTCCCTATACAATCTAATAACTGTTAAAATGTTTTTAAATTTAAAAAAAAAGGTCAGAAGAGTTGTGCACAATTAGCTGAATATTCCACGTTTCATGCATTATGCTTTTTAAATAACTGCTCAAGTTTTACTATCGCAAATCTACATTTTTCCTCATTTTAAAAAAGGCATAGGTGATTCTCGATCTGTCATGTCTATCTATGGGTGAGATCGGTGTGCCTAAAAAAATAACTGCAAATCAATTCAAAAATTTCTCAAGCTCGTACAAGAATGATGGGCCTTCCAGGGTAATGCATGTCTTGAAATAAATTAAACAAAAAAAAAAAACAAAAAAACAATACTTCACATCTACACAACATATTTAACAAGCTCATGAACAGTCTGGGCACAAGCTTGCATGCCTGGTCATAAAGTCATAGTTTTAACTTGTTTACTGTACTCATATATGGTGTTGTGTAGTTTTACCATCTCTGGCTGATTAACTATTGTTGTACCACGTGATAAATGAACATGTTTTATGTGACATTGCCTTTAAAGGGCACACTGACTCATATCAGCTTCATTGTGAGTCTGCCTGATTCCACGTAGTTTCCTGTGCCGCCGTTGCTGCTTGCCATGGCGCTTCGTGGCACATATGCAATCGTGGCTGTGTGCTTTATTTGCCCTTTGCCCTTACTCCAGAGGAACATAAAAATAAAGCATATGGTTACAGAGCTAAAGAATGAGAAAAAGCCGATGGTTACTGCTATCAGGAGTGTTTTGACATCGAATGAAAACTGCTGAGTCCCATTTACGGTCGGAGAGCCGGAGGGAAGGGCGATCCAGCTTTCAAGACGAAAGGGGTTTCGAGAGGATAACGGAAGGCTGCGGACATGGAGGCTAACAGTGAGGCTTTCGTTTCCCGCAGCGTTGGATGCCACGCAGAGATAAGCACCACTGT
>OMLB01018187.1:0-24295 GCA_900302555.1 Myripristis jacobus | reverse complement strand
TATTCTCAGATCAGGTGAGAGAGTTGGAAATCTCAACGTTTGGTCTTTATTGGGAGACACGCAGCAGCGTTTTGAACTACCTGGAGGTGAAGCCACAGCTCCTTCATTTTTTAGTATGTTGAAAGGAGAGGACATGTCTGATTTTATCTCTTTCTTAACTGAAGGAAGCAAGGCTGTACATGCTTTGTGTGCGATGCAAGGTTCAAACGAGAGACAAGAATATCACCTAGATTTCTGGCAGATGGTTTTGAACTTGAGCTTGTCATATTGTCTGCTAGCGTGTTTTCTTTGGCATTATGACTGTAATGTTTACAATTTGCTCACTGGGTCGGCACCTATTGCACACCTGTCTGGCCATGAGGGAAGCCCATGTGAAGCCCTTTGAGACTGCAAACAGTGATATTGGATTTAATCTCAGACTTGATTTTGAACTTTAGCTTCATTAAATTCCAAGTGTCACTTCCGGTCATTGTTAAAAAGTTGTCTGCTCCTCGGAATGAGAGATGTGATGGAGCTTTTTGATGTAGTTCTGGGCACTAAGAACCCATGACCGAAGGGGAGGAGGATGTACTCTGGGAACAGCGGGTGAGATGGATCGTTCAGTATCCTCAGAGCCAGGTTGAGTGTGTACTGTTCTGAGAGTTGGGAGATGGTCTTTGTTTGAGTTCCAATTATTCTCCCACCAGTTCTTGTCACGCTGTCCAGTTTGTTCTTGTTCTGAACTGAGAGGCCAAGCCACCCCCCCACCACACACACATAAGCAGTTTTGTAAGATTTGGTGACACGTGATAAATCATGCTGTTTGGCTTCATTCACATGGAGATCACATGAGACTTAAGGCCACTGACTTTATAAAAATTTCCATATTTATATATTAATTTACAGGCAGCTGAGTTGCTAGCAACTTGGTGTGTTTATGATTTTTAGGCACCTGATGTGCGGTTTACCCCCAGCAAACAAGTCTTTGGGTCCAGGAACATTCCATTCCAGTTTTCTGAATGTTCCTGTGAATGCTGTGAGATATCCTCAAAGGCTTTTTTAGGAAGGTTTTCCTAACACACAAAGAACATTTTCTCTGGATAAAAATGCATGGTCAGGAAACCATTCTCCTAACCTTGAAGGATCATTACAATGTGTTTTTTTCTTTTAAAGGGAACATTCCGTAATGTTATGCTTATAGATGTAATATATCTTACTGCAGCTATAGATGCATGTAATCAGTTTCTGAATGGTTATTTGGCTCATTCCAAACACATGGAAGCATAAATCTCTGAATTTATTACTGCATAGACTTTTTAGTTGTGAATTTATGTTTCCATATTTTTGGAATAGACTGGATCCAGCTCTCAGGATGTTTTCTGCTACCCCTTTTTCACTATAATTTTCTGTCCTCACAGGCAGCTTGAAACCCTTTTTTGGCACATGTTAATACACACAATGCTAAAATACATGTCAAGGACCTCCTAAATTACATATTAATCTACTACAATAGCATAGTCATAGGTATGCAAGCAGTATTTAAGCAGTACAAGGACACTAAGTATCCACCACATCCCCGAAAAGACAAAACATTTACTATCTACTTTACAAACTATCAACAAAAACTTTTTTTTCCCAACACATAATGGTCAGTGTGGTTAATAGCACTTCCTCTTTTGAAATTAGAAGACTCCCAAGTTTATAAGCTTCAGTATGAACCAAAGGTGACCTGTCTATCTTGAAAATTCCACTTGATGAGGACTTGGGGACCTAAGGTGGACAAGGACAGAACCCCTTGGACAGAGGGATATGCTGAACTTCAAGCTGTTAGGAACTGAACCTTTTAGGAGGATGGATGCCAGGTACCTCAAGCAGAGAGGTCCCCTGAACTTCAGGTAGATGGGTACTGAACCTCTCACGGGGACAGGAGTCACACATCTTCAAGTGGACAGGAACCCTGAAGTTCAGGCAGATGGCGATGGAACCCATTGGGAGTACAGGAAGTGGTTACACCTGGGCAGCAGTGACACTTGGGCACTCCTGGATGCTCCTGGATGCCAGGCAGTGGAAATCCCTACAGGAGGTTGGACCAACACCATCAACGAGCACCAGAAGGCCGAACTGGCAGTGTCAGTTAAAGAGGAAGCAGATCTGGCAGATTTGACGAAGAACCAGGAAGTACGCCAGGAAGTTCAGGCAGGGAGGCACAAGGCAGAGCCAGGGAAACACAAAATGGGGCCTGAGCCAGTGGTGTCAGGGAAACTGGAAGCAAAGCAGGAGCCAGCACCGTCAGGGAAGCTGGCAGTGAGTGGGAGCCGATGCTAAAGATTGAAGTGATGATGACCGAGCAAGAACTGCAGGCTGATACTCTGGCAGTTCAGCACTATATGCTGGTGCACAACCGGGCCAGCTGCAGGGCCAGCTGCTGGTATAAACAGTCTTTGTGGTTGTTTAGGGCCACAACCTCTAGGGGGGCCACACAATCAGTGTGACTTTCTGTGTTGCTTGCTCCTCACACTTTGTATCTTAAACTGACTCACTCAATGCAATGTGTAGCCATGGTAACACAGAGGCTTGGTGGGTAACATTGGGTCGTTCTGTTGTTATGTAGCATGGCCGTGTTGTTGATTCTTCTCAGCTGGTTAGTGCAGCAACAAATCTTCATTCACAACTTGATGAACAGAGTAACATTACACAAATGGCTCTAAGAAAATTTTAGGACTGGTGCTCAATGGCAGAAAAAGAGAAAGATGGAAAAAGAACACAGGATGAAGGTATGTGATTGAATCTGACTGAGTGAAATAACCTTCTTGATTGTAAAGTTAGCTTTACCTCTGAGCCACTTTCTTGCAACATAGCCACAATAATTTTAACCTGGCAAGCTGGCTAGAAAGTAATAAATGTGTTAATTTTAGTGGAAATGTTTATGCATTAGAAGAAGCTTGATTTTTTTACTGTCTGCTTTCATGTAGTATGAAGTATTTCAAAGTATTTCTGATCCTTATATTTGGATAATTGGATAGTTTGCATATTCAGATCCTGATCCATTTAAGGATTTAATGCTGATTGGTTGAAACAGATCTACCTGAACAGGGCACGCATGAAGGTGCATGGGCTTTAACTGGGTCGGGTGTGCAGGAGTAGAGCTGGAACAAAAACCTGCAGGACAGGGGGCCTTGAGAGCTGGTTTGGGAACCACTGTATTAAGGGGGGCTGAACTCCTCCTGGCTCACCTGTTGCGCCCCTTGCAGGCAGACAGTTTGTGTTTTTCTTCATTAAGCAGCTGCTTTCCAGCCGACCTGCACTTCACTTTGATTTGATCCATCAGCTGACAGTTCAACTGCGGGCCAGAATCAGCCAGGAGAGGTTTTCTGCTGGAAAAGTGACGGTCTGGACCAGAGCTCAACACGGGCCTTTCCCAAATTAGTACCTACTCCCTCTTCCTCCCTACCCACTTCCACTCCTTTTGCATGTTCACGTGGAGGGTCCGCCAAATGTGTGCCATCCGAAACCAATTAGCAGGGAGTGGAAGTGGGCTATAACACCCTCAGTCAGTGAGTCTGAACCAATGTCGACTTACAGACCACACTGTGTTGTGTCCGTGATGGAGGACACTACTTACAAATGTAAGTTCCATGTAAAAATACTCAAACCTGGACAGGCATTTAGCCTATAACTGATCATTCAGTCATTAACAATTTAGGGGTAAATTGAAGAGTTCATGTACTTAAGAAAGATAAAATCTATTTTTAAAACAAATTAAAACCAAAATTTCAATAATTCTCCCAGGGAAAAAAAAAAACATGCTATAGTATAATAAATTACACCAGGATAAATAAAATAAAATAAATATAATAAATATAAATGGATTTGATAAAATAAAAAAGGAAGAATAAATTCAAATGGGGATATATTACAAATTAATTCTTTAATTGTATTTTGGATCAAATGTAGCCTCTAATCGTGTTTATTTGATAGTGAAGTGTTGTGTATTTCCAGGGACTGTGGAAAAAAACAGAGAACTCATTCAGCTGCAAGTGAAACATGATAACATGTTCACAAAAAAAAAAAAGAAAGAAATTCTAAAAAAGAGGACTGGGAGTAAGATTTTTCTTTTCTCCACACTGTGCAGTGATTGTAATGAGTCTGTTTGTTTGTTTTATAACCACAACATTTTCTTCACTATCCTCTGTGGCATATTGCTTAACAGGTTCATTATCAAGGAGTTGAACCTTGAAGGTATTGTGACGCCCAAACCACCTTTAAAAAATGGGAGAATCTTAACAAGAAATACAAGGTGAATTGTTGTGTAACATACTATTGCTTTAAATGTTGCCATGATATTTTTAACATGCCACTTTTTACACTAGGAACTAAGAAAACCTGCCACTGGCTCTGGGACAGATCAGAGGGAGGAAACCCCACCATCCTCCCAGGTCCACCTGTAATATGTGAATCCAGCCCTGGTGACCCCCAAAATCCATTAGATCCTATTTCTCCAAGCACATCCAATATAGCACCCTCTACATCCTCAGCTGAAGCCCCCCACCCTCCACCAGCAAAGAAAAAACATCTGACCACTGAAACTGTCATGGACATTTTAGATAAAGGAATCAAAAAAGAAGAAATGCGACACAAAGAAATGTTGACACAGTCAGGAAAACTCATGAGCTTGTTTGAGAAAATGGTGCTACAAATAGTTGCTTTATATAAAAGCATAAAAACACCATGAAATGCATACAAGATACACCGACCACTATAAGTAGAGACAAGGATGTTAACAACCTCTGGTTGGTACATCCTTATTAGTGTCTTGACCTGTTATTTAAACATCTGACCACAGACATGGGTGCCATGAAGGAAAAGGTAAATTTACTGTTTGAGGGAGAAAGCATTCATTGTTTGTACATCGTACAAATATAGTTAATAGGCTACATATAAAATCTCTTAATGCACAACAAGCTGTCAGTACTCTACATCTACTTGCAGTTTTACAGTTCCATTGTATTGCCAGCTACATGTGAAATGTTGCAAATTAAATTTAAAACCCAGGAAATGTGTTGTCAATGATAAAGCTTGAGGGAAAACTTGTGTCTAAATTACTGCATAACAGGTTGATGTTGAAAAATGGCTCATTTTCACTTTTCCAAAAGAGTCGGACAATAGCAAGTGGTTGCAGCTCTAAAATTAACTGTGTTTGAACACAGGTGAGATCGCAGGTGAGAAGGCTATGAAGGGGCAACTGTTGCATTAGAGAAAAACCATGCTGTAGGAAAAGTGATGTTGTGGTAAAGATAAAAAGAGAAAACACAGGTGCATAAGGCCAGCTTGTACAGGTTTAATTGGCTGCAGTGCAAATAAACACAATCAGCACTGCTCCATTTTTGGAATAACAAATATGCATAACTCAAATGGCCTACAAACAAAACATGCACAAAAATTCACATCTCTTTTTTGATGCCTTTCTTTTCCATTTTTGAGTGACTCAGGGTAGTGCTTGAAGCTGCTGTAATTCAGAGTCAGATTCCTTGTATGCATAAGCACTCTTGGCCGATTAAATTGATTGTGATTCTGATCTGACATTACTGCTGCTGAGGGATCAGAGACTTCAGGGGCATCTACTTCCTCCCCTGATGTGTCTGCAACAGCAGACGTCATAACAGAAGTACCACAGCCTTCTACATCCTCCTTCATCATGACTGCATCTGCAGAGGTCATAGGAGTGTTTTGGGACCACCAAAATCCTACCCACAGACAGGGATCCAAGCAGAACCAGAGCACAGAGAGGTAGGACAACAGGTCAACACAGATCCAGGAGGGCTAGGTGTGGCACTGAAAGCAGATTTTGATGGTCAAAAGTGGCGCAGTGAACTGCAGTCAGCTCCTTGACTAGAGCTGGATTCTCTTAATGAAATGACAGTTTTCACTATGGACTCACCATCAGAGTCTCTGGCATGAATTTGTGGCTTGAAGCCCAAAAACTGGACACTGTCTGGTGGGTCCATAATTGGCAAGATCATACTTTCAGGATTTGGTTTAGGACCCAAATACAGACACAGCAGGCAAGCACAGGGTAAAATTAGTCTTTACTGAGCCAAAATCCCCCCCAAAACAATGCAATGTCCAGGTCAAAGCCAGAGAATCAGGGCATTATTGTTGATTACAATGATGACTAAAAGTATAATCATAGTCAATAACACTTCCTGGGACACTGGGAAAAAAACAAGACAAAAGCTAAATAAAAATGAAGCTGACAAAACTGTTCAAATATTAGAGATGAAATGGCAGAAACAAACATGAAAAATACAACTCATGACTTTCCAAATTCATGATGATTTGGTTGCTAGACAGTGCCAGGCAGTTCTGCTTGAAGTGGCAGCATGGTCTTCTCCTCACATAGGTTTAGGTTGTGTAACATGCTATTGCTGGTATGAATGTATTATGAATGACTGCAAAGAAAAAACGCATCACCTGGATGCAAACTTTGCTTAGCTGCTCAGTAAGTATCTATTTCTCTTCAGGTCCAGGTAATCCACTCATGAGCCAGGGCAACAAGAGGTATGCAGGCTCCCAAACAATCAAACAATCAAGAGGCACCCTCTCCATTTTCCCACTGGCTTGTAGATGGTTCTTTAGAAATCTAGAGTGTCCATAATTAGTAAAAATTAACAAAAAAATCAGACTTATCAAGTAGATCAGTGGCACCCAATTCCACAGTTGTTTGTTGTAATGATAAAGGCCTAAACAGTCATACAGTCCCAAATATAATTTCTTCAGATAATGTACAAGTTAATATCTATGAAGTGACTAGTAGAGTAGTGTAATGTCATTTTAATAAATTAGATTTAAATGTAATTTAACATGACTTACATGACCATTACGCCTGAATAGGTTGATGAGGTGAATACAGCAGCATCATGCCTCCTGAGCCAACACAAATCTCAGAAGAGGAAGTAGTCATCAACAAGTGCTTGGAGGATAATGGATGACCACCACACCTCTGCTGAGTCCCAGAGCAAAGAGTTCATTGACGAGTCTCTCCATCTTCTGTTTGTGTTCTGTTTGACATTTGATGATGCAGCATTAACACAATAGTTTACTCTTGTGATCAAAATCATTAATATGAATTTCAATTAGGAGGCATATTTTGTAAATATTTTTAAACAAAACTTCAAGCAATGTCTGATCAATCCCAACCGTTTGAGGCTTAACTCACACTTACAGTTTAAGCCACACCCAGTTCTGGTTTTCATGACTATTACAAGTATAAATATGGCTGGAGATAATTTAATTGGTGGATCATATACATGTATATGTATACATGTATATGATCATATACATGTAGAAGGACCAACAATGACCTGACAGAGATGGAACTGATAATAAGACTTCAATACACTAGACACTAATGAGGAAACCCAGGAGACCCACCTGGGGAAGGGGCTAGGCCACAAGACTGGAGCACACAGAGGACTGGCTGAGGGACACACTGGGGAGGAACATGACAATGAGGCTAATTACACAACCTCAGGACAGGGGTGGGAAGCTGGGAAGGACAAACAAGACTGACGCAGTGGGCATATGAAACTGCATCAAAACACAAGGAAACACAGGGAGAAACAAATAGCTGAGTCCAAAAACAGACATCTAAACACAGAACCATGAGATAATAATGATAACATAATAAATTAAAAATTCTTGTCTTAAACACAGCCTAAGATTTTACCTACCTAGATGATTAATGTTTTATATAGGCAGACAACACAAAAATAATCGGTATTATACTGCAACAATACAATGTGCATAGCAATGCTGCAACATGGAAACAACGTAATGACACAATAAAATGATTTCAGTATCACATCAAACTGGAGAATTTTATGTGTTAGGACAGTTTGTGTGAATTCACACTTTTGCTACTCCACCTCAGATCACAGAGGCTGAATGGAGAGGAACAGTGATTCCCACAGGCTCACATGTCACCTACACGTCACCATCAAGTGGCCACTTTTATAAGTTGCTACTGTTGTTAAGTTGGTTAGAATTTATTCATGTATATTAATGACCACTTTTCTTCTCCAAAAATATTAGTCTAAATCATGACAGTTAAGGAATAATATTAAGTAAGAGGCATGTTTGACGATGCTTGCAGTTAGATTTGCTAGTTTGACGATTTTGCCTGGAGGAGTTAAAAGGAGAAGCTCATTCTTTGATATGTTATGTTATACTGCTTATGTCAGATTTCTGTTGAATTTTGTCAGTCGTTTAAGTGCGCATGTAAAACAACAGCACACCCATATTCAAATGTTCTCAGTTCTTGGTAATTTTTGGTTTTAAGGCTACAGCCACAACACTGCACAGCATATCTGCACTGTTCTCATGCAAATAACCATAACTGACATTTTATTCTGTTCTAACCAGTAGACCAGGAAAAATATGGTAATGGCTGCTCTGCTCCATTCAGATTCGGTGGAGGAAGCATACCAGTGTAAAAACCACATTCCCTTTTCGTAATGTATAAAAAGCTAAGATGGCATAACCCTGTGTGTCTACATTATTTACACTCACACATTATTTACTCATTAGTGTCATTACTGTGACACCATACTAACATGTTGTGGTACATTTCAGCATCTGTGTGCAATCTTCCATTGTATCTCAATAATGGTACCAGACATGGTAGAGAGGAAATTTGTGATGCAAATATATCTGCAGATTGGCACAAACAGCTGTGGGCAGGAATGTTGTCTATGTGCATTAGCCATAGCTCCATAATGAAGATGATGTAATAGCATGACATTGTAGAGGATACAGGAGGTACCATATAAGTCCCAGTGAGGGGCACACGTTGGTAGCAATGGCTCAAATTACTTAAGAATGCTTCTCCATCAGCACAAGGCTGGGCCATGACTCTGTGCGTCTATCCTCCTTCAAGGTGAGGACATTTTGGCAAGTCCTCACTTCTTTATGGGGAAGGTTTAGGGTTTAGGAACTGGATTAGAATTAGTCTTAGTTAGGTTACACTTAGGGTTAATTGGGCATATAGTGGTGAGGGTTAAGTTTAGGGTTAGGGAGTAGGGAATGAATGCAACATCCTTACAAGTATACAGCCAGACAAACGTGGGTGAATTAAGGCACACTGTCAACAGAGAAAAAGATTGGACAAAGCCAAGCCCCACCCACCATTCTCAGCTGTCAGTCATGCCGGCAGCTGAGCACTTGATGAAGCAGCCATTGCATAACCAGATGATCCTGCGGTGACATCTCGCTTTTGGCCTCAGCGACCACAGCAGCAGCAGCTTCTGAAGGGAAAATCAAATCAATGAGGCATTGACTCTGTCAACGCGCGATGGAAACCTAATTAAAGGCCCTCCAGGCACAGCTGGTCATTTTATGCAGCCAAGCACCCGGGCTCTCAAATCAAGCCAGTATTATATGTTATTGCTTTACTCCCTGCTGCTATGGGAGGGCACTTTGTGGGGCTAAGCTGAGGGGGATAGTGTCAAAACTCAATATGGTAGACTCTCGTGGGTATGCACCCGTTGTTTGCCAGCTTGAGTGAGGGGTGCAACACTGGAACCAAGGTTTGTTTGGCAATGCATGTCTAACTGTAAAATAGATTTTTGATGTATAGCAATGCAGCTTACATGGTGTATTGATTCTCATCTAAAAGTAAATCTTGCCTGAACTGCTTTGCCTATTCAACATGTAACATTTTAGAGAGCAGAACCAACGTTTGCAGGACTGCAATACAAAAAGCACATCACAGCAGATGATTTCCTTGCATTAGCACAAATATGTGCTTAATGCATGCGACAATGTGCAGTAATACATGATGTTGCCCCATTGCATGGTAAGAGCAAAATAACATTACAGCAGCAGCAGGATGTTGATTAGTTACCCATGCATGCACATGAAAGTACACTTGTGCATACACACATTATGTATCTCTCTCTCAAACACTCACACACCGCATACACACACACACAATTACCCGCTCCCCATACATTATTAGGTGGCACCTAATTCATTGAACCTGTTGCCCTGCTATAGTGATTCCACATTAGATTATGCAGACAGGGGGAAAAGGTTTATTTACAGTTTGACATCTATGTGAAATACTGAAGGCCTATGATTTAGCACTGTTACCTCTATACATTAAGGGCAACACAAGGCAGTCACTATGAGACAGACTAACCATAAACAAATATCTCTTCTCTGTGGCTGATATTGATGGGGCTAGAGGGCACTGGTTTGGGTTGGCACTGCTAGCATAGGAGAAGGGGTGGTGGTGGGGGGACTGACCAATTGCCTGGCAAGATGTGCCATGGGACATTGTCCCGACGGGAGGCGATCAATGCTCACATCCTGTGAACCCTGCATGCAACAACACGGGATAGCACTCACCGCCACAGACAGCCACATCGCACACAGAGATAGACAGAACACACAGAAACAGTGACAGAGGGAGGGAGAGGGATGGGGATTGGCTTTTGGGACTGGCACAAGGGGACTGCAACCTCCAAACATCTCCATGGGGTAGTCAAACAAAGCTGGTGACTTTCTGGGATGCTTTGTCAATGTAAACATGCTTAACTGCATCAAGAGGCAAAGAGAGAACCTGCACTACTGATATGTAAGTGTTGTGTTTCAGATCTGTAAGCTGCGAAAATGGCTAATTTATTGGACTGAGTTAGTTGTTGTTACATCATGCTCTCAAAAACTGAAATAACTCTAAAATAGTGGCTAATCTAAACTAGCTATCTCAGATGATGTGCATAGTAATGGTAAATATTGGATTTCAGTTATTGTACATACAACTACCTACTATACTTGCAATACATTTTTTTTATTCAAAGGTGGTGCTCCTCCAACAGCAGAAATGACATGTGCATGTGTGATTGCAACCCTTTGTCTATTACAAAGTAGTCTGCTGTCTGATTTTATGTTCCTATCAGGTGAATGCTTACAACTTAGCAAATTATGTGTTGTGGGTATGAGTGGAATAAAAGCAGAAGTATTAAGTGTATTCATGTGTTTTGCCTATGTTTTACACAGCCTGAGGACATGTGGCAGTGAAGCGGTGAGCAGCAGACCATGGGTGACTGGAACCTGCTGGGCAGCATCCTAGAAGAGGTCCACATTCATTCCACTATTGTGGGCAAAATCTGGCTTACCATACTCTTCATCTTCCGCATGCTGATCCTGGGAGCGGCTGCCGAGGACGTATGGGAGGACGAGCAGGCAGAGTTCGTCTGCAACACTGACCAGCCGGGCTGCAAGGCAGTCTGCTATGACCGTGCCTTCCCTATCTCCCTTATTCGCTTCTGGGTCTTGCAGATCATCTTTGTATCTGCACCCTCACTGGTCTACATGGGCCATGCCCTCTACCGCATCCGAACCCTCGAGAAGGAGCGCCACAGGAGACGGGCCCAGCTGAAAGAGGAACTGGGCGAGGCCGAGGTTACACTGGATGACCATAAGCGCATAGAGAGAGAACTGAAGAGGCTGGATGAGCACAAGAAGGTGAAAAAGGCTCCACTGAGAGGCTCTCTACTGAGAACCTACATCATTCATATCCTCATACGCTCAGTGGTGGAGGTATGCTTCATCCTGGGCCAGTATATCCTCTATGGCATCCGACTGGAGCCACTCTTTAAATGTGAGAGGCTGCCTTGTCCCAATAGTGTTGACTGTTACATCTCCAGGCCCACAGAGAAGACCATCTTCATGGTCTTCATGATTGTCATTGCTGGTGTGTCACTTTTCCTCAACATTCTGGAAATATCCCACCTGGGCATCAGGAAAATCAAACAGACAATATATGGGGAAAAGTATACAGATGATGACAGTTTGATTTATAAGCCCAAGAGGAGGCCATCCTTACAACATCTATTTGTAATGAGCAATGTGTCACCTCACAATGGGCCATTGACTCAAACCATCTTCAAGGTTATTCCAGAGGCAGAAATGAAACCTCCTCAACACAATGTTGGGCTCAAAGCCAACCAGGAGGTGCCAAGGCACAACAGCTTGGCTTATCAAAATCAGACTGACTGCATGTACCCCCAACCTAGGATGCTCCCACAGCCATCCAGGAATGGCCAGAGCTGTGCCACCGAAGTCCCCCAAACCCATGAAGATCCACTCACCCACACAGCAGTGACAGACCATCACCATCCAGCCTGGGGCTCAGCTCTGTCCAATGTGGAAGGAGGTGCAATGAGCCAGTCACATAATGAGGATGGCCATCAAGGAGAACACACTCAACCTTGCCATATGGAAGCTCTGGTGCCAAGTAGCATCATGAGGCCCAGTATTGTCCGGGACCTGGAGGAGGAGGAGCGAAGGGACTCAATGGGGAGTGAATTCCTGTTTTCCAATCCCAGAAAGACCAGCTTCATGATCAGGCCACCATCTGAGACCATGTCCATCATCAGTGGCTCTACAAGCCAATCCGTACACACCTCAGAGGAGTCCGATGAGCTGGGCTCACTGCAAGGAGACATGCCAATGATGCCGCCTGCTGGAGGTCGAAGAATGTCAATGGCGAGTAAAGATGATTGTTTTCATTTGTCAGATCTGCATTTCAAACTTGTGCTGGACCTCAATCATAGACATGTGAGGCAAGGAAAGGCAGTCAACTGTCACCTGCCTCCTATCTGGGCCTACAAGCCAAATATGCCTCACTGTTTTGGTGGTGGCCAAATCATTCCACAATGTAGAGAAGTGAAAAAAGAAACTGTAGTTAGCTTCAAATCAAACAGGCCAAAGAAATGATAAGGAAAAAGTGGGGAGATGTAAAACAAATCAAGAAAGAAAACATGGGAAGGAAGGGAGAGAGAGAGAGAGAGGGAGGGAGACAATCCCTGCTGATCTGGACAACACCCAACAGGGACAAGTTGGCAGCTTTAACTGTGCCCTGTCCATTCAGTGTTCTCAGTGGGGGTAATCAGAAGATATCACATTGCTGATGAAGTTGTTTTAGATAATGCCCCATGGTTTTGACTCAAGGCCAAACAAATGAATGGCAATTTGAAAACCAAAACACTGAGTAGAAAGCTATTTGTAAGAGGTAATTTGTTGTAATACCTTGAGAAAACAGTTAGTAACAACAAGGACTTGGATTTATAAACTGATATTGCAAATAAAAAGAAATGAGATTGGACAGATATTAAAAAACACCTCTCTAAAACATCTTCAATTACAGGACATTCACTCCTGCAATTTTAGAGGTTCTCTAATTACTGCCATTTATTTACTAATGGTTCATAAAGTTAAAAAAGATCATTTGTTGTGTTACCTCATCAACAAATGCATTATACACAAACCCATAATAACATGGATACAATCTCCATAATGGCTAATCCTACAAAAAATATTTAAACCATTATATAATAATTTATCAATTCCATAGTCATAAATGAGAAAACCAACAATTTCTTTGAACCAAAGAAATGAAAAGTGTGAAAACAGATGCTATACAGATACTGTGCATGTATTCTCACGACAGAAATAATCTAAGTTCAAGCTTTTGTTCTGTTTTTTTTTTTCTTTTTTTTCCTCAGAGTATGTTCCTGGATATATCTTCTATCATGAAAAAGTGAAGAGGCTAACATCATGGCCAAGTGTTCTCCATGGCCAAGCTGGGTCTGAAACAGAGGAGAAACTGTATCATTGATCCAGCCGGAAACATTGATCCACTGGCCAAGTCACTTGGGGCCAACACCAGCCACAAAGAGAGACTTACTGCCAGACCCCGACATGTTTTGGATTCCAAGCACCTTAAAACGCCCATGACGTTACAAAAAAATTGAATCGACAAAAAATGAACAAAATAATAAAGGGAACCACTGAGATTTTATGTGGGTACAACTGATCCCTTATTGAAAATGTGGACATTTTTCTGTGTGTACACTGAATGTGAAAGATTGAGCAGAATCAAGAATCAAGCATGGATTGTGAAGTGAAATCCTTAAAGGATCTTTACGCTTCAATAACATGGACTTTGGTAACCTTAAAAATATGAAACGTTTTTCTAAGTCAAAGACTTGTATAGTAACTGTGTATTTGTAGTCATTTACAGTATATGCAGAGTCGTTTCGTGAAATTGTATTATTTATATTATATTCAAATTAAATGTTTCTTAACAAAATAGCAACTGTTCTGTCGCCAGATATGTAATCAAACCCACCCACTCACAAGAGAACTGTCTCATGCTTTTTGCTTTATTTCCGAACAGAAATTGCCTAGACAAAATGTTGTTTTTCTTTCAAAACTTTTGCATATCAAATAAACAAAGCACGACATGTTGCACAATATTTACAGAAAAAAATACAAGTAATTTGAACTTTCAAAGATAAAAAACAAAAATAAAAAATGCTGAATCTGCATAACAGTCGTGTTGCAGGTACTCAAAAAAGGACACGTAAAAAATGGCTCACCAAAATCTACAAATACAATGATATAACCACTGTAAAAAGTTAGAAACAACACCACGTAAACTGTCTATACGTCTGTCATACAGTCCTTACCCATATGAAGAGGTATGCTGAATTGTCCAGGTAGATAAGTGTTAAGAGTCCACTGTGTTCAACTGAGGCCTGACAAACCTCGGCAATCATGACCTGGGATTCAACCAAAGCTGCACTGGATTTCACCTGCTGGACACCAGAAGCGGCTGCCATTCACTCAAACTGGAAATGGAAACTGGAATTCAATAACTGGAACGAGCAGTTCCTCCAGTCTTCCACCATTTCAGTACTAAATGACGGCATTTGATTCCAAAATGGGATACATTCATTTTTGGAAGAGATGAAAAATGCCCAAATTTAAACAATAGACAGAACTGCTGAATTCATCCAAAGGAGCTGCCTTAATCAATTCTGTATTCCACAGCTGGTGAAAAGTAAGAAATTCCATGTTCCTAATAGGAAATATGAAATGTTAAAGGGATACTTTATCCATTTTGAAAAATGTGATTTTATTGTACTTCCCCCCCCTTGCTGTTCTGTAGGACAGTAGTGGTGCTATTCACTCAGTGTTAGCCACTCAAAGAGGATTTAACATCAAGTTTCACTTGCTGGAACTAAAATGAACACATAATTACAAGGTGCACATAAACAATAGTTTTGCTTGAACTTCACTAAAAGTGTTGACTTTTATGAATGTTAGCTAGGGGGAAGTCCACCTAACTGTCAGGAGGCTAACAGTTAACATTTGGAGCATCCAGCCAGTATCCAGCACTCAGTAACAATAAGAGGAAGATAGCACCACTACTGTCCTACAGAAGAGCTGGGGGTGGGGGTGAGGGGTGTATGTAAATGTACCAAAGACATCTAAAATCTAAATTTGAAATGCTGCACTTACAGTTCTTAACATTCCTTTGTAAATAACTAGCTAACAGTAAATATGACTGATATAACACCTGTTATATGGGGAACAATATTTTGAGTATTATATTCATTTATATATTTCAGTTTTGAGCATTGAGCTTTATGAGTTCGATCACTGGAATGCACAGGGATTTGTGAATTTTTGACTTTCCCAAATCTCTGGATCAGAGCTCAGGTAAAGTGTGTCTTCCAATTAATATTCTACAAGGGGTAACCTGCACACTACCAGACATCAAAAGACAAAATTCCTTCATAGCATTTATTAACCTATGTTCTGCTTCAGAAAAAAGTGCACAAGTGCAAAAGGTACAAACACCAGCAGAGAAATGTTTCATTTCATCCTCACCAAGGCCTTGAAACCTTGCGTACATTTTTTTGGGAAGCAGAGCATGGACAACATGAATACCATGAAAGAGTTTTGTTTCTCTTTTTGATGTTTATTATTGCAGGGTCTCTCCTTTTTCTAGCTCTACATTTAAAAGGTATGCGTGACTTAATATTATCTTTTATAAGAAGCAATCCTGAGGGCATTTCTCAAAATGTTAATATCTCATTTTGGAATGAATTCTTTAAGTGAAACGGTTTTTATCAGTTTCACAATGGATCAGGAAAGGACGCTTGGTGAATAGTGAAATAACGACACTGATCTGAAGCTGTACTGCTGTCTCTCACTCTCCAGAATGAAGCTTGATTTCAGACGGACACAGCACGTTGTCAGAGGGGGCCGCCTCCGTTTTGTGGAGTCTCTGTCGAGCTTTTCGCTGTTTGGACGCTGCAGTGTAGTTTTGATTGAATAGTTTGGCCTCTGAAACCTCTAAGGCAAGAATTGTAGCTGCACATGTCTGATGCTTATATTTGTCACAAATTAACCTACACTTTTTAATTTATATTACAAAAAGAACTTCATCAGCTTTTCTATTCAACTTAATTCTCAGGTATTAATAGCTTTACAAAACAAAAAGAACAGGTAACACATAAAATTGTAAACATACTCACACCCTTTAAGTTTAAATCTTCACATAACTTATCGTAAGCATTTTTGTGACTCATAACATAATCAAAGATCTAATCTTTTATCAAATTGCCAATAATAATCATAATATAAAAAAAATACAACCATTAACAAACACATAAATGATGCTAAGAGAGGATAGTGGCCTAAATTTTACATCTATGCACCTTCCCCTAAATCCCACCAACCCCCACAAGAGTTAAAATAAATAAATTAACATGTTCACATTAATGAGTTGACGTCTATTCAAATCAGCTGATCAGTGTTCTTCAGTGTTACTCTGAGCATTCAGTACATTCGGTGGAGATTTGTCATTGGTATACGATACTGTGATAAGAATCAGGGTTTGAATGAGCTCACTGAAATGGAATGGATTTTTCTCAAAATTCGAACTAATTTTCGGTCTCTTACCCAACTTCCACAACAGCAAGTGCAATGAACTTGTGGCCACTGCAACTTTTTTTTTTTTAATTTGCTGTGCTGTAAGTGGCCTCCCTTAACACTGGGTGAGATGACAGACAAAGAAGCCAAAACGCTGCCAAGATTACAATGCCCTTCACTGAAATTCATAGTGCATCAAAGTGGGCAGCAACACAGCAGATGGCAACGCTCACCCCTGCCACGTGCCACACCATCGACTTTTCAACAGCAGATGAATTTGGCATCTCCCTCAATCAATAATGCACCAATGTGAGTTTGTTTAGAACAGTGAACTTCTGATCATACCCCATTAGCTATACTGAACTGCAAGTGAAAATCTAAAAACCCATTGTTTGCTTTCACAAATTTACATATGATGTATGAAATTGCAATTTTAGGTGTCTTACACCCACATACTGAATACTTTTAGTAGGGCTATTTGGCTTATATACAATACAACAACGGTGGAGCAAAATACATAGTTAAGTACGAACACTAAATTCTTACTATGTAAAAGACAATAAATAATTGGATCAAAAAAAGAGCACTTTTGATTTAAGTTATTGTTTAAGTAGTTTTGACACCATTTCTTAGGACCTCATTGGCGTGAGATTTAAGTGCCAATGTCAATGCTTTTGCTTATATTCAACACCTTACCTCGCCTCCTGGAGGTGCCGGGCAGTGCCACAACGTTTAAATCCTAATTCTTCTCTAATTACACAATATTCATTGGCATATCCCTCTTTCTCTTAGCACAGATGTGAAAAAGGCAGAAGAGGAATGTGTCGGAATGACCGTCTGAGCACAGGAAAAAAGTGAAAAGTGAAGCTTGACAAAGGAAACTTTGCATAATGAGAGCCCATTTGACCATTTCTTCTAATGTACAATTTTACAAATACATACCTTTGGTAACATTTTACTTTCAAGTCCTGTGTCCCTCAACAATTACTGGATTACTTTAAATGTCCATTATCTAATATGACAAAGTGATTTGATACTGTATACAGTATGTATTTAACAATGTATGGAGACGTAAGTTCAGTGTTTGAACCATGATCTCATACTCCAAAGGTCAACTAATCATCTACTACGGATCGAAAGTGTTTACTAAGTACTTATAAAGGAACGACAGGACTGTAAAGTAAAGTGCATGTACATGTTAACAGGGATATTACTGAACATTCTGAGGAATTCCTGAGTTTATCCTCCCATGATGCGCCACAGAGGGAGGGAAGCAGAGAAGAGAAAGAGACAGGAAGAGACAGAGAAAGAGAAATAGAAAAAGAGAGAAAAAGCTGCCAGTGCTATTGTTATTGTTACCAGTCCAAAAACACCTTTTGAACAGTATTGCTGATAAGACAACTCTTGTGTCATCCATTACAAAAAACGACTACAAATTGACTTTAAATATCAAGGTAAAGACAGGTATGGGAGACAAAACAACTTTTTGTTTCTTTACCACCAGCCTCTAATTACAGTCATTTCTCTTTTGCTCCTCCGTTGTGCATTTTTCACTCATTTCCTGACAGAAATCCACCGTTACAGTGGGGCTACATACATCCACACTGGATCCATGCTCCAAGGGGCACTCTGGGTTCTCCTGCCCCACACTGGACACCTCTATTCCCTGTTGCCTGTCTTCCTGTCTCCCCTGTCCGGACACCACATCAGAGGGACACGGCGCCTCGCTTTGCAGTGTAGCGGGTGACCCTGGCCGGGCTGAGCCCTCTTCAGAGGAAGGTGATGGTGGGTTGGAGGTGAGGTCGATGCTGGTGGAGACGAGACCCAGCTGGCTGCCCTGCACCTCCCTGCAAACCTCCTGGGAGAGGAAGGACAGGTTCTGCCACAGCTCGCCCATACAAATCTTTAGCTGGTTGCGCTCACTCAGCAACTTCTCCTTTTCGCACACCTAGAACAGAGAAAATCAGTGGAAACACACTGAGTAGGCACTTTGTTGGATATACAGACAGGTGACAAAAGAAAAACCAACAAGATGTCTTAGTAAGACGTTGGGCCACGAGCCGCCAGAACAGCTTCAACACTCCTTGGCATAGATTCTCCAAGTCTCTAGAACTCTACTGGAGGGATGGAGCTCAATTCTTTCAAAATATCCTGCACATAGAGAGGGATATTATACTAGGACTGCTGTACATAGAGCCTCATTAAAAAGACAAATGCATATTTGAGAGTTGAATGGCAACTGGTCTACAGAGATGTGGAAATAAAAGTTTTCGTCAGAGCAGCCATCCTGTGTGGCATCCACCAAGAGAACACTACAGGCCTTAATGCTGGACCCCAACAGAGAGGGGGTCCCCTGGCTCTGTTATGCTGTGGGGTGAATTTTCCACTTTGGAAGGCTCACTGCAAATCAGTTATTGAGAGTGATCACCTTTATCCTCTGATGAAACATTTCTATTTTGATGGGAATGGTCTCTTCCTGGATGACAATGCCTCAGACAACAGCAGGGCTCACTGAACAGTTAGATGCAGTGGCCCAAGTGTTGCTTTTGTTTGGAAAAAGGTAGCATTCTAATGTAAAGGAGTAAAACTTCTTACTCTTCTTACTCTAAAATGTTGGTACTCTGGTGAGAGGGGGATGTAATAAAGTGGTACACAAAAGAGCATTTTGGAGTGACCGCTGCGCTGACATAATCAAAACACCAAATGAGGGAATATCTTTTGGAAGAATCGTGCTCCATCCTATTTTATCCAATGGGATTGTAAAACCTTAACTATTTCCACTTTAATTTTAAATAGTGGGGCACCTTGGTGGTCTGGTGTTACTTAAAAAACAGTAAAATGTTCCACTCAAAATCATTCACTGTGAAACAGGACTGTCTGACAACAGATTGTTCCCTTTCAAATGTAGCTTACTGTGACACAGTAAGCTACATTACTGCTACAAGTAAGTACCTTCAACCCTAGTATGTATACCAAAACACAGAGTTGTGGCTTGACAAGGGTCAACTCAGTCAAAAAGCTAGAAATATTGTGTCTGATCCTGTTCAACCCCTCTTTGAAGAGTTCATCAAACTGCCCTCAGGAAATGCTATTGAGCTGCTGCAGCAGCCAAGAACATTTACAAAGCTCTTTCATACTGAATGCAATAACTCTGGTAAACTGCAAAACACCATTCACACTGGCAGCATGTCCGCTACTGCTGTCTGTACTCTGCATGTTGTGTTTTTTATCATTTGTCAATATACTGTGGTTTACTGTGATGTGTTTTTAATCAACTTGTGAAAATTTCCACATCCATGGACAATTAAAGATTATCTCATCTAATGTTGTCTAATCTTACCATATCTTATCATATCTTATCGTATCTTATCTTAACTTATCTTATCTTAACTAAATGTATCTTGTTAGTCCAAGCCTAAGGAGGCTCTTAGCCCTGGGCTAAGTGAGTGTTCCCACTCGCGCATTCTAAAGTGGGCTAGCACCAACCTTAGCTTTGGGCCAGTTGACCCAAAGCCTCACCAGCTCTTTTATCCTTACCCTCCAAATTTTCCAAAACATGACAACTATAGCCAGTATGAATCAGGGCCAGTAAGAATGATGTAATTTGGCTGGATATATGTAGAATGTAAACAGTGATCATGTGTAACATTTTGTGGAGCGGATGTTAGCCTAGGGCTTTGGGTCACGAGTGTGAATCATTAGCCCAGGCAAACAAAAATGTTTGTATCATCATATTATATGTAAGCCCTGGGCTATCCTTAGCCTTAGGGCTTGAAGAGTAAGTATGTCATCATAGAGAACAAGAAGTGGTGACTTCACCTGCCACCCAAGACTAGGCACCCTACTTTTTATCATTAGAGGTCAGGCCTCATACAGATTTGAGTGTGAGTTTAGTCGCTCTGAAGAGTGAAAATGCAGTAAAAGTATGGTTTACAGTCTAACCAAAGACTAGAGAATATAATATAATATATATAATATAATAATAATTATAATATAATATAATATTATCAGTGATTTCACTAATTTGCTCCTCCTTTCTAGCTGAAGGCCTTCTCATCAGTGAAATGAACTGTTGTAGTGGTTGGTGTGTGTGAGTGTATGTGGTTGTTAATGTGGTTGTACCAGTTTGCGGATCTCAGATTCCAGATTCTGGATGCAGTCAAGCTTCCTCTTCCGGCAGCGCTGGGCGGCGATGCGGTTTTTGCTGCGGCGGCGGACGTCATGGATGAACTCCAGCTGCTCTGAGGTCAGCTTGTGCATCTTGATTAGGATCTGGAAGTCGTTGCGTGGCAGGTTGGTGATCTGGTCCACAGGGAAGGGAAGCTTGACCTGGGGGACCACCAGATTTTACTTCAGTTTAAGATAATAATTTTTCATTTCATTGTACTTTGTACATCAAGCAAATTCCTTTGACTTTATTCTTATTTTGATAATGTAATGTCAAATGGTAACAGAGCAGAATAAACCAGAAACAAACCATAACGACAAAGATCAAACAAAAGATGGTAGTCTTATAGTAAACATTTCTACAAACTGAAATTGAATCAACATTGCATCAGATCAATTAAATGCAACTATCACTGATAAAAGAACAAACAATATTTAGTAACATGGCAGGCCATTTTAACATGCAATTATTAAAATTACTAAAGATTAGCCACTAGTGCTTAATGTTTTAGTGACTACTCACTAATCAGGTAATCACACTGTTACATTAAGTTTTTAAACAAGGACTATTCACTAATTTGTCTGATCATTTTTCTGTTTACAAGAAGCTATTTAGAATACTAATACTTAGTTTATTTTAACTGCCTCAATTTGTAGTAGTTAAAACATTGTAAGATATTTAGATGTGTCTATTGCCATAGATCAGTGGTTCTCAACTGGTGCGTCATCATCCAAAAATGGCCTGTGGATCCAAATATATAATATACATAAAATTACAAATTATTATTTAAAGGAAAGTAAAGGAAAACTATAACAATACATTACAATGAAATATTTGAAATATTGTGAGGTGTGGATGATGGGCTGATTTGGCATCTATGTGATTATATTTTTATACATTACTGAACTCTAGGTCTATTGCATTACAAAACCAATAAAGACATTGTTGAAAAAATAAAATAAATTAAAATATTTAAAACACGAGGACATTGGCCTTGAAAAATATGAAATTCATACAGCGTTTGAATGTGTATTCTCTTTGTTTAGATGAAAGTCTGCACTTTCTGTGCAGCCAAATAAAGATTTTGAAGTATTTTTGAAAGACATAAAGAGAATTTCATTTAGCTTTCAGGCAGTTAACCAGACATTAAAGAATTGTGGATTAGTGCACTTCTCATTTTGCAGAATCAAATCAAATGCCTCTTAAGCTGGACCATGCATGGACTTAATGATGAAGAACAAATGTAGATCCTGAGGCTAAACCAGTTGAGAACCACTGCTGTAGATATGTAATGAATTATTTAAAAAATAACTAATGACTATTTTAGTTACTTGTAAAATTACATTAGCAACTGGAGTAACGGTGACAAGTCGTTCAAAAAACAAACAAAAAATAACAAAAACAAAAACAAACAAACAAACACTTAAGTTAAAATAGCTTGCCATCATTCCACAATAATCACTGGTTGTCTGCTGGAAGGCAATGTGATACAGCATCCACTAGGTGTCACTACACAGCAGCTTTTCAACCCAAGCAGCTTTGACACAAAGAAGCACCAGAAAGACCTCTTTGTTTCAGACACAGTAGCACAGCACAATGAGTCTAAGGAGTCGACTCGTTTGGCAGGCTAATTCCAGTGCTGAAGGTGTGAAGTTTCTCTGCCATTTCAATAAACCACAAAATCAACCAAATCAACAAAATTCACTAAATTGTCTTTTTTTCCTGGTCATTTTCAAGCAACTTTCTTTCTTTTTAATGTTTGGGTATACTTCGCAGTACTTTTATTATTATTATTTTGTAGTATTTGTACTAAGAACTAAGGTGTCTGATGTTTCTCAACGATTTCAATAAATTGTCTACATATTCACTATTTATTATGCTACTTTTTAAATTTATTTATTGTTTGTTTGTGCATTTGTTGTATGTATTTATTTGTGTATATATTTGTTTGCTTATTGAGTTATGTATTTATCTCGTATTAACTCACTCATTCATAGTCATTCGTTTGACTGTTGAACTGTAGCTGTAACCCAACTGAAACAGCTAATAGGCACAGGGGTGTTCACTCATTTCTATAAGCTCTGTTGTCTATTCTGTGCTCAGAGCACACAAGCCATTGCTGTACATGGCATGCCACAGCAGTCCATGCAGCTATCTTCACAGCAGCAGCAGCACTCAGCACAGAGCGGTCAGTGTATGCCGATGAGATCACTGACTTCTCTGAGTGACAACAGAGGAACGGGAAAGGAGAGGAGGTGGTGGTGGTGGTGGTGATCTGTTTAGGTCCTCTCTCTCCACTATAGACATCTATATATAGCTCCATGACTCCCACTAGTCACATAATAAGGTTGGAATGACGGAGTGAGCCTTGGACAGTCATAAATCTGCTGCCCAATCTCTCTCTCTCTTTCTCTCCCTCTCTCCCTCTCTCTCCCTCTAGTGTGCTGGTTTCCATTTTTAACAGTGTAGGTCATGTTTGCCTGTTGTTGGTTGTGAAGCTCAGAGGTTGGTAGTGTTGGTGCAGTTGAAAAGCTACCTTCAAGACTTCAACTTAGGTTACTGAGAAAAAGTCGTTCATATATTTACAAAATCACTAAGAGGTATGAGATCCTCATGAAATTTGTTGCATAACTTGAAATAAAATGCAAGGAATGTTGACTGTGTTTCTCATGGCGACACTCACAAGTGCCTGCCACAGTCCAAACCAAATAATCCCCTCTGCCTTCATCACAGTGGTAACTCCTTGAAACCCAGAAGCCTGTGGGCAAATTTTATTTCACCTTCTCAACAAAATTCACATTTAAATTGAATTTTTATTTATTTAATTAATTGAGCTGAATATGCAGTTTCAGTATCATAAATAGTTTTCTCATGTGGGTTTATCTTTTCTTTTTTCTTTTATCTTTTCTGGGTAATTATATTTGGGTAATTTTGTGACAATTTTATGGTATTTTTTATGGTAACTTTTTTCAAAGTTCAATTTTAAATATATAATGTTCTTCAAAGAAATCAAGTGAATTTGCTCAGGTTTCAAAGGTTAACAGTCTTACTCAGTCTGAACCTAAACACACTTTTTTTTTTTCACAGAGAAAGTAGAAGTGACTTGTGTAACTGACAGGAATGACTAAAAAAACAATGAGCAATAAATGAAAGCAGGTAAAAATAAATAATAGTGGCAGGGTGATTCAGTGGACAGCCAGAAGTTTGAGGGTCACATGGTCATATTCAGTTTCCTTGGCCTGGTAAGTTTGAACATTCCACCCTGAATGTTGAATACCAATAAGCAGCTAAGGAAAACAAATGACAAAAACATTGTTGCCATGGGTAAATGAAATTATAAAAAAGTTCATTATCCAAAGC
>OMLB01018186.1:20637-46694 GCA_900302555.1 Myripristis jacobus | reverse complement strand
AAACCCAAGTGGTACAATACTTTGCCGGTTTGGCAGCATTTGTTCTTCTTAATCCTTTTTACAGGATGCTGGTTTTGCTAATTCTGCTCCATTTTGATCAAATAAAACCAAAACAAATATGCAGTTAATTAAAATGACGCCTGTGGAGCATGGCTAAACGAACGCGACAGCGCACCAGCAAATATGTTTTTGATGTGGGAGGCATTTGTGCGAGAAAACTCATAGTGACCGAGCGTATTGAAATCCCCTGCGATGACTTTATTTAAGACCCCATTTCCATTTCCTGAGCAAAGCAAACGCACTGAAAGATAATTAGAATTAGGTATGCGATGGCACACGAGAATAAAAGCAGATGTAATTGCTTGATTATGCGCTTCAGGGAAAGTCAAATAACAATAATGTCAATCAACGCTCGCTTCCTTTCTGGCCATCTGATGACCAAGCAGAAAATGGAGAGGAGTGTTTTCAGCCACTGGGGGGAAAATGACAATGAAACATAACAGAGCCTGCTGAGCAAATGTCTTCCAAACATGTAACTCCTTAAGACGTAGACACTCTTGACACCAGTTCTGGCGATTTTCAAGTTTTCATCAAGGTTAAAAAAAAAAGGATTTTGTTCGACTAATTCCTGCAAAGCTGACATTGTGAACACAGACTTTCACTCAACGGCGTTAATATGCACGCTGACGTCTGTGTGTGGCAAGTGTGTGTAAGTACGCGCAGCATCTGTGTAAATACGTAAGCGCCGTGTTTTTGTTTGTGCATGTAAGCGTGTTTCGGTGCCCATGCGTTTGTGTGCATATGCATGGATTCATGTGCATATGCTGTACTGTATGTCCATGTTTTAGGTGCATGGGAAAAAATTGGATTGGAGCAGTGGTTCTCGACCTTTTTGGTATCAAGGACCCACAAATTGATACAGACCAGGCTGCAGACATCATCTCAGGGATGCCCATCTGACAAGATTAAGTTATTCCAACTTTCTGTACTGTAGCTCAGGAGATTAACAGTGAAGAGTGAAACCTATGAACAAAACAGCCATCCTTACACATGCTGTCACTGGGCAAACCTCTAGTCTAGTAATGAAATAACAGTGAAATTAAAATTTTGTGCATTTTGTGCATTTGACTTGTCTGAAGAAATTAGCCCTGATTGAAGCTCCCTCTCTGGTCATATCGACGTCTGACTGCTGCATTTAGTCTTTGGAAGGCTCGGTGCATTGCTTGCAACCCAGAGCCTCAGTGAGTGCAACATCGTTCTCCATGCTTGGTTAATTTTCCATCATTTCCATGCACGTTCGCAAAAGGTTTGTTTACATTTTCTGCTGCTACATTTCTGATGAATGAATGAAAGACTTCTCCTATCACACGCCCCCAGAAAATGCTTCCTGTTTACTGATCTGCTAAAATCATGGCAGTGAACCCAAATTGGACCACAAAGAAAACAAAACCAAAGGAATCCATTTTACTCTGATTCACACCAGGAAAAATGACTAATAGGTGAGAAAGAGCCATGTAATGCACAAAACAAGTGGGTTATTTGCTATCAGTGGTGCTAGCCAATACAAGCACTCCTCCTCTGGCAGTACTGCTTGTTTTATGCTTCATACGGTTTCCCGTCTTATTGATTTCATGTTTTATGTGCATGCAACATGCGTGCATGTATGTCTGAGTATCAGGGGTCTCTGGAAGGGCTCACTCATGGCTCCGGGTGCATTTGTTGTTGGACTGTGGGTGGAGAGCATGCGACGGCTGACATTTCCAGAGAGTCGCGCCCCCCGCTGGGAAGATGATAAGGGCTTACAGCTCCACGACCACCAGCCACCCACCATGCTGTCATGTAGATGGAGTGTGATGTGGCTCCAGTACAACACAGCCAGATACGCTGCCTCTCAAATCCAAAGCTTCTTACAGGGGCGTGCGAGCCGCACACTACATATGGGCCTGCGTATGGTTTGGCAGCACTGCGGCGCCCGATCGGTAGCTTTCGGTTTCCTGCTGCAATGTGGATCATAGGGGACCATGTTCACATGCAGGACCGGCAGCAGCGTCAGCAGCAGACGTGGCAGATGGTGCTTTGCCAGGAATTATATGTCTCTTTTTATTTGGATAACTGCATCAAAACACAGCAAATCTATGAGTTCTTCTCCCTGCCCTCTGTGGAATAACCTTGTCCTTGTTTTGTTGTTGTTTCCCGTTGCTTGTTAATGTTTTGTCACTTTGTCCACTTTTTCTGATTCCGCTTTGGTTCCATTTGTTTCCGCCGCTTCAATGTGTAAAAATAATTTACTGTATGTACTTAATAATGTGTGTACTGACGGTGAATTACCCTGGAGCTTCAGAGAGGGCATTTTGGAGCTCACGAGTCTCTGAATACAAGCTTCTAGCAAATGACAATCACTTGCAGAAATCAAACTTTCTTCTTTAATCCCAGAGGAGCTTTGAGGCCGATCAGACGAGATGGCTTTCTCGGGGGCCACCTTGTTTGTTTTCATTTGTATCATCAGTGAACCTGACAGACACTCATTTTGTCACCTCTTGTGTCATCCCATCCGGATATTTCCAAGAGCAGAGTTTGATATCAGAAACTGTTTCAGTGATCTAAAACATCGGCGGTAAAGGTTTTGGTGTCGGCGCCTCGCAATCAAAGAGCGAGGCTTTCCTTTCAAGAGCCGCTGTTGTGCACCGACGTTCAACAATCACACAGGGAGAGATCCATTGTAAAAGAGGACAGAGAGCAATTGCTCCACCACAGGAGCATCAGACAGACCAGAATGTAATTACTGACTCTTCTGAACTGGAGGAAAAGTCTGAGAAAAAGAGCTCTCTTGCTCCCTTAAACTTCGGTTCACACCAATCCTCTGGGAATCCTCAAATGGTATTCTGGGAAATGTGGGAAATCAGTGACTGAAGCAGAAGTAGGTGAAGTGAGTAAACCAAAAAGTGAATTACAGCACTTAAGGTTTCACCAAACAACCGCTGGAACATCGACGCGCTGAACATCAATAAAAGTGGGTCATCGAGTGTAGCTTTACGGTGTGAGTCATATCGTATGTGAGGCTGCATCGCTGCTCGAAGAGTTGCCCTCTGGTCATTTCACCAAGACAAACCACGAATTTAAAGAAAAAAAAGAAAAAAAAATTCGCCTGTGCCGTGGCTCCTTGCCTTCTTCCAGGCGTCAAAGTTTGTCTGTGGTTTAGCCCTCAGTCTCACTTCTCGCACAACTTTGTGATCAAAGCGTCGGACCGAAGCGGAGACCCTGTCTGCCTCCACGCTTGATCAGGCGCTCAGCGTTCGGATGGAGGGGCGGGGGGCGGCATGATACCAGGGTATGTCGATCTATCTGCATCTCAGCACAAAGACAGGCTTCGTCTGGGGGCTGGAGGTCTCTCTCTCTCTCTCTCTCTCTCTCTCTCTCTCTCTCTCGCTCTCTCTCTCTCGCTCTCTTTCACCCACGCAAAGGCGTACTCGAGCCTGGATTCAACTTATTGTCATCTCCCCCTTTTTCTTCCTCCTTCCCTCAGTCTCTCTCTTTTTTTATTCTCTCTGCTTGGTTGAATTTGCAAGATGCTCCTGTTCTTGCTGAAAACCCCACCGGGTGAGACAATAGCAAAGAGACAATCCTCGCTCCACGGTAGACAACAAAATCCCTAAAACATCCCATCCAAGGGCAGACACACAAACCCACACACACTCACACAGACACAGACAACCTCTATCAAACGGGGAAAAAAAACAAAAAAACATAAACACACTCACAGTGGCTCCAAACGCAGAGAGAAAAGGAATTAGTGGGCGTGTTACAGATTTATATTCCTTCAAGGGCTTGGAAAGGCAGCGCCTCCAATAAAAGCTTTTCTGACAGTAGGTTATCATGCAAATGAGGCGACTGTTTTGACTGCGTTTTCCTTGAAGTGAACAAACTCACGTTGGCAGACAGCTGAGACGTCAGAGTCGCGACCTTCTCCTGAGAGGCGTCCAGCTCCCGACGCAGCTTTCTGATTTGCTGGTTCGGGGAAGAAAGTACAGAGGAATGCGTACGGTTAACTTTTTTTTCCCTTAAAAAACACAGAAACAAAGCAAATGTTGACTGTAATGCAAAGGGGAAGTTAAGATTAAAACTCCCCTTTTGGTAAAAGCAGTGCTTTTTACCATCATTTTACTGTATAAAACACTGAGGTGAATTGTGAACATAAAGTGAGGGAATTACCGTGCAATTTTGGACTGTTTGGCCCTTGATTGAAGAGAGAAGGATAAAAATTAACACTATGTTGCACGCCTCCACCAGACAGAATATAAGTGGATGGAGACAGTAGTTATCACAGGCCAGCATGGTTAGATATTGAGCCACAAAGCAAAAGATACTATGGAAGCTGGCGTAGTCGCAGCCTGGGTCAAACAAACACTCGCAAATAAGCAGCATGGCCTCTTTTATGCACCACACGTGTCAGTGAAACAAACACGACAAACGGGTGGAGCCCCATTTTCCAAAAGTATTTTCCCAATTGTTTTTCCCTATTTGGAATCATTCTTCCCCAGAAACTGCAATGCAATACAAGTCAACACAGAGTCACAGGAGTCTGCTGGAATAAACAATACTACAGGGTTATAGCATCGCTTCTAAATAGTTCAACTTTCTGAGGGATCCATTTTTTTCTTCATGTATGACACTAAAAACCACAGTGCCCATGAGCCTCAGCGACTGTTACCATGGTGAAGATGCCAGCTGTAGCCGCAAAATATATTGATATATACTCAATATTAGATTTTATTTCATTGCAGTTCAGTGGTTGCAGTCCGGAATGAAACACGGCATCCTGAAATAAGCTACAACGCTTGGTGATTGGCTGTTTCGTGAAGAAAAGCATTGTGGGACTTGTAAACATCTATATGCACAGTCTTGTACTTTTTTTTTTTTTTTCAATGAACCAGAGTCATTTCTGCACAACTCTTTTATGTTTTTCACTTCTGAACCCCCCCGGCTGTTCAATACAACCCTGCACACTTTGCAACTCTTTACAGTGAGTGCAAGAAAACTTTAAACCATCACACAAAAGTATTTGGCAGAATTTCTCTGTGATTATCAGCAAACCTTGCACCATCTGAGCTGTCCTAATGTGCTAAGCTCCACCCACCTGGCACTGTGGGCAAGGTTAAAACAAACACCACAGTGTGTTTGTCTCAATGTTTTTGGCCCAGGCTTGGACAGATTAGTGTGGAAAGCAAAAAGCGTCAAGATGGCGTCAGAAGTTAAAAAAAAAATTAGAATATTAGTGATAATAATAAAGCAAGAAATCCAAACATAAAACTCAAGAGAATCAAAGAAGAATCAGTGATAAACTGAATAAGACTGTTTTAATGAAACCAACAAAAAGGCATGCATTACTTTTCTCCAGTATAAGTTTGTGTCATCAGGAAATATGTTATGTGTGGTTATTTATGATAAAAATGAAACAAATGCAAAGGTTTATTGATCAAAAGCAATGCAACATAGGGTTAAACTGCTTCCACATTACATGGGCCCTGATGCCATTTTAAAAAAATGTGGTGCTCTTTGGTTCATATTGTTCATTAAAAAGACTGAATATCACTGTTTGTGCTTTGATTGACGCTGACAAACACACCGAAAACAATCACACAAAACAGAAAAGCAAAATTCAGAGGGGTAAGACGAGCAACAGGTCACACAGGCATGCTTTTGACTGGGAGGTCGTTGGTTCAAATCCCACAAAGGCTAGCAAAAATCAGGCGAGTGAGGAAGAAACACTTTTTTTCTCCCAGCAGCCTTTGAAGCGCCGTGAAGGTTTGCAGCGGGAAGCAGGAAAGTGCTGAAGACAGGCATGCGAGCTCAGTCAATCTTCCCTGAATAAATTAAAGGTTAAAAAACAACAAAACATACAAACATCCAGACAAACGATAGTTAAACACATCGAGACAGGCAGGCGTGACGCTACGACCCGGAGAGTGCTCTTACCTCCGAGTGAGCCTTCTCCTCCGTCTGCAGGAGGAAGCACACAAAATGAGACGCAGAATTATATCACATATTGTACGTTTAGCTGGAAACGTTTTTACCTTAACACACTTCATGATGAGTAATTTTTCATAAAATTATGCAACCCTCTAACACTTTTTTAAGCTCTTTCTTAATTACGCAACACTTTCTAAATGTCAAAATAATTATCATTTTACATTCAACCTTCATTTACAGTCACTTCTAGGCTGCTACTGCAAATGTCAACTATTTTTAAGCAAAATAGGCAACAAATTATAAAATTATTGTTTTTTTTTTTTAAATATAAATTTATTTCACCTGCACAAACTAAGCCTCACCTTTCTTCTTTCTGTGTTCATCAAGGTATTTTAGCTGTTCAGAGGTGCCACTGTTGGGTACTTTGGTGTACTTTTGGGTACATTTGGGCACCTTTAAGGCAATTTTGGGTATACCTGGCAAACTGAGGACTTTCGGGTGTTTTTTTTTTATGGTAACTTTGATGTACTTTTGGGTGATGCAACATGTAGATTTTCATCCAGAGTCTTTTCATATCTCCGTTGGACAAAATCATTGTAACTTTTTTGGTTTTTGGTTTATGATGTTGACATGTACATGCTTGCAGAGCTGATTTTAGCTGGTGGGTCACTGCTGTAACACATTCCTTGGTTAAATGAAGTTGACGGTTCAGTGAAACAACTTTTAAATATGAATTAGAAAAAATGAAAGAGTTCTCACGGCACATATGAGAAGAAATGAAGACACGGCAGAGAAAATCACACACAAATTTTAATTAAAACTGGATGAAAGCAGCATGCTACCGCTGGCAGGGAGGAAGATAAAATCAGACAAAAATGAGAAGTGACTCATGATGAAGGCAAAAATAGCCAAATGAATTCGACCCAAAGGCAAAACTTTGTTAACAAATTTAAACAATTTTGTAAGCAAATCTCTGCCGGCGTTCAAACTAAACATCACCCAGGCCTTTCGTCTGAAACTTTCACGTGTGATTGGAAACGGGTGGATTGTAAAACTAAAACTAATCTGCTGCCTCAGTGAGCGCAACGGCTGGAGCGCTGGGAGAAACCCAACACATGTCCAGAAACCAATGTGCCAAAATTACTTTGGAAGCATGCAGCCATGGAAATTTATTTTGCTTTTTTTTGTCCTTACAGAGACAGACGGGAAACAGCAGATACAAAAACTAGAGAGAGAGAGTTTAAGCAAGATTCAAACCTACACTGCGTGACTGAGACAGCTCTGTCTCGGTAAGCGCTATGTAAACCCATTTAGAAAATACATAAATCAAGATGATTTCCGCGTCAAATGTAAGAAAACGGATAGAAAATACCCTCAGTGGTGCTCTGTAATGTGCTATATACACATTTGCACCAGAAATCAATGTCTAAGAAGTGATTTTTTTCAAACGAATAGCTCATTTTGGAGCAAATCTTCTTTTAAAGGTCAAATAAATCCAACAGGATATAAAGACAGGATCAGGATCAGGACAGCAACATGATCCTCTCCATCATCTTTATTTTGAGCTCTGAAATGCAAAGGCCAATAAAGATGATTGAAGGGATCGTGTTGCCGTCCTGAACCCTTTTTTTCCTGCTTCACTAATCGCTTTAAGTGTCTGGACTGAGTGGCCCTTTGGAAGAAAAAAAAAAAGAGAAGTCTTTACTGCATGGCAACACCTCACTGGAACTAAACATGGTGTGGCTTGACCAGATCTACCGAGCAAACACCCTTCAGCATGTAGATCAACTGTGACCCGTGCCTGTTTGTCCCGTGGCACAACGCGCTGCTGCCTCTCTGGCCATTAAGTCTGTAACGGAGTTTAGGGAGAAAAGATGAGCTGGACTTACTGCAGAGTACAGCGAAGACGTGCTGGACACCAGAGACAACGAGGAGCCGTGGACTGTAAGGGGAGCACAGAGGGACAAATGAGACATGTTTGGGAAAAGACAGAAGTCACACCGGCCAAAGATGAACACTTGGCCATTACAAACTTGAGAGGATCTGATGCTTGAAATCTCTACATATATTCACACTCTGACCGACTCGATCATCAGGTCACCAGAAGTCCTGCCATTTCCTGTTAAAACCAAGCAAATCGGCCAATTACATTTCTCCGCTTCCTCCGTTTCCCAACTGAAATGAGGGAGTGGTGTTTTCTTTTTCTAGTTATTAAAAAAATCTGCCTTTTTTAAATAAGGGTGCTAATTCCTACAGGTTTCTTTGTGTTTGTAAGCCCAGGCTCCTGTGATGCAGACATCTGTCCCTTGCTCTTTAACCATTTAATATTTGGCTTGATGAACAAGTGCAAAGTGATTAGAGACATTCAAAGCTTCCCGGTTCTCTGCAGTTTTTATTTGAAAGACGACAGTAAACTGAAACTGATGGCTGTAACCGTCCTTGAGGTTCATGGTCAGCAAACATCAGTAAAAGAGCTCTGAAATCTACGTTTTGCTCGTTCAAAACTTTGCCAGCATCCAAACACTTTGCCAACATTTGGTAAAAATCTGAAATGAAACATTCAAGTGTGCAGTCACAGTGTAAGACTGATGAGAAATCCTCTTGTTTCTGAAAATGCTACATGTTTCCAGGCTAGTTGGAGTGTGTTGGGTGTGTGTAATATTTATGTTTCTAAGTGTGTGTACAACCTGTGTGTGTGTAGGAGTGAGGGCATTTTAGCAGTGTGAGGTTGCTTGGCTAGTTAGGATTTGGGATTACAATTGAGAATACTATGAGTATTAGGTTTAAATTAGAGGAAGTATAAAGGTTCAAAACGTAATGTACAGATAAAAGTGAATGAGAATACAAGTGTGTGTGTGTGTGTGTGTGTGTGTGTGTGTGTGTGTGTGTGTGTCGCACCCTCATCAGTGCTGTCCCTGAAGGAGCCGGAGCGGCTGATGGCCCGTGGGCGCTCCTCCAGCGAGGTGGCGCTGCCCCCCAGCGGGTGTCCGTCCCCGTACAGGTCGAAGGAGTCCTGGGCCGGGATGCTGTTGGAGCGGCTCATGCTGCCGTTGCTGGGAGGCAGGTTGTACTGGCTGATGTTGGTGGGACTCACTGAGGGAGACACACAGATCAGTGCTGACCCACCTGGATAATGGACAATCTCACCCTTAAGTGTCTGTTAAATATGTATATTTGTTGAGTACAGATGCTATAAATATATATACACACTCAGCGTCCACTTTCTCAGCTCCACCTGTCTAGCCTAATGCAGTTCAGCTCAGCAGCTCTGCCATAAATTCTGCCTTTTAACAAAGTTTATGATGTTCAGTTTGTGTTGACATTGTGCAGAATGTGTCACTTTAATTCTGTGTTTATTACTGAGGTTGTAGTTTGCACTGGTCTTGTACTGGACTACATTATATTGAGAGGTGTTTCAAATTTTTTTGTCCTTCCTATTTATATACATGAGGAGGGACAGAATAGTAGAAACAGGTCTCAATAAAATGCAGTCCAATACAACAGTAGCACTAACTATGAACTCAATGCCAAACATAGAATTGAACAGGTGGACCTAATAAAATGGCCACTGAGTGTATAATTGCTATAGTATAGTGTAGTGTAGTAGCCTATGGTGTTTGATAGCTTAGTATTTACTAGTTTAGCAGGTGATTTAGTGGTATCTGATGGTATACTTAAGTATTTAGTTTAATATAGTACACACAGTAAAGCTCCTAAATCCCCCTCTCAAACAGACAAATTAAAACTGATCGAGGAGCAATGAAATGTCCTGTAATGCTATAGCAGTGACACATGCCTCTGGCTCCGGTTCAGACATTACTTGGAGTGACTGAGGCAGGCTTAATTATTCAAGCATCAGTGCCCATGTCACTAGTATTACGCAATACATAGAAATACTCAATTGTCTTTATAGTCTTATCTTTAATTGTTTGGCTATTGTCTGTACTTTTTACAAGACTGGATGAAAGGAAAGTGCAGATATTTGGGAAAATAACAAACTGTGAATTCATTTGTTTTCTGCATTGTCTGTTTGCTTAAAGGCAATCAAGTACAGCCATGCATGCCACAGCAAAGTGGATACAGGGCGTAACATAGATCTGCTGAATACTTCTGTGGGAGCGGTCTATATGATCAGCCATGGTAGCCTATACCACAAAATCTCCTTGATGTGTTGCACCTCAAGACATCATCTTTATCAAAGGCTGTTGGTACCAAGACAAATTAGATAATAATATGCGCATACCTGCTTTTTCCTCATATTAAAGGCCATTTTTAGTAGGTCTGTAAACTATGTGTGCACCTTAATATAATCCAGAAAAATGATTATTTGTCATGTTTTTTTTTTTAAATCAGTCAATATATTTAAAAGCACATGTTATCAAATCACTAAATAAATATTAAACTGTCCATGTTTGACCCTTACCTATATGTGCACGATCGATAAACTCAGATGACTCCAATAATTCAGGTTAAACATCTATAGTGTCATGTTACTGTTAAATGCAAATATATGTTCACACAGACAGGAAGTAGTGTTGAGAATAGGTCAGCTTTGGGCCATTGTGTATTTTACTCTTAATGCCTCTGGTTAACATCAGTCAGGCAGTTGGACTTCATTGAAATGGAGCTGAAATAGCTCTCATCACAGTGATCAGTCAAGTAAAGGGTCTGCATTCAAAAGACTTTCAGAAAAAAAAAATCAAACAAATTCTCAATGGGACTAATGTACAAGACTTACAATTTTTGAACAATCGTGTTCATTTCGCAGTCACTCATAAACAAATGCAGTGGTTGCACTTTAAACTGAATCTCATGTTATAATTGTCAAGACCTGTTTTGTAATTTGAATATGAATGTTTCTCTTCGGAGTTCATCAGAGCACTGGCTGATGCCGTTGGTAGTTTGGTGAAATAGGCTTGACCTAGAGTGCCATGTCTAGAAAACTACACTGTAAAGACACTGAAGTGCATGATGTGCAGCTCTGCATAGAGAGATTTAAGTGTCCGAGCAATTTCATCTATCTGCCTGAATCTTTCAGTGCGTCCGAGCAAGCATTTATTACATTAGAGCGAGTACAGCTGTGTCTGTCTAGAATATAAAATATTTCACCTCTCTTAATTTGTGGCTCTGGTAGCTATGACTTGGTGAGTTAGGCTTTTATTTGTGGAAAGACTGGCCATCTCACTGCTTATCATAAACAGAGCATTGGGGTCTTCGGAGAATTGTGCGCAGACTGAACATGTGGCATACACTGTAGGAACTCAAATTATAAATACGCATTAATCATCATCTGAACCCAGGCATAGTTTATGCTAGGATATATTTGGCTATGTAGTATGTAACAAATAGATGGTAAGACCAGTAGGACATAATGCCAGTGACAGAAGTCTGCAAATGCACCTAAATCATCATTATGGAGTGTCTAATTCCCTTGTGTCTTGATTGTGGATGGATATCAACACTGAAAAGCAAAACATTTTTTTCTTAAGGAGCAAATTTATTTGCATTACAGCATGAGTACACATATTTCTGGTAATTTCTTCTCCACTAAAAATTACGGACACGAATGGAAACACAGTTTGTAACTCCAAATTTGGCTTTTTGGCAAATTTAGCTGAGAGATATGTCTGTAATGCTTTATTCTTTATATGTTTTAGACATATTGCACATAAACTGTTGTAAAACTACAGTTATATGCATATTGTGGTGTCAAATTTGCACAGGATTCCTATAGATGAAAAAAGCTTACCCAGGGCTCACTTGAAGAAACCCTCCTTCTTTTCTTATTGTGTTGACAAAGCCTGTCTCATTTGAGAGTAACACTTTATAGTCAAATTAATGGTTTATCCACATATTTGTGCTCAGCAGTTACACTGATAAAAGAACTTGCTGCAATTACATATGCCAACACATTACATAGAGTTTAGCTTCCTGGGGATTTTGACGGCTAAAACAAGAACTTCGCATGAGGTAATATGTCTGTGTCAAGCAATGTAGGTAGCTAACACTTGTTTATATATACTGTATATCTTAAAGATAATCTCCAGAAAGAATAGGCACCATGGAAACTGAGGTCAAATGACCTGGAAAATGCTCAATCTGTGGAAATATCTTGATATAACTTCCATAGCTTTACCTTTTGGATGTGACATTTGCTTCTCAATACTGGCCAACTACACTGGCATTTAATCCCAGGTCTGGGCCCTTAGTCACTCCACATCTCTTGTGGATCCACTGAACAAGCTGGGACATCACTTGAAAGACAAATTGATGAATGTAGGCAGGAAAAAGAGCCCCATTTAAACAACATGTCTAATTCCACAGTGCAAAAAAGCAGCTGGACTGTCTCATTCACTTTTTCTTCTCCTCCTCCTCCTCCCTCATCTGCTTCTCCGTCCCTTTGGACAATCCCTCTTCTGTTCTCTTCCTCTCCTCCAGGACCTCCTCAGTTTTGCTCACAGCCCTGGATGATGTCCAATATGTCTTTCTTCTTCACCACTTCTTCATTTTCCATCTTGCCCTTGCCCTTGCACATCTGGCCCTCCATCAGGACCTATTCCTCCTGTAGCCACAGAACCTGCAAAGAAGTAGAGATAAAAACATTACAGCCGATTTTACAGTATAACTGCAATACTTGAGTTCATCAGTGAGACAATCCAGCAAACATTTCTTGCTCCACAGCAAGAGGAATGTTTTTCGTAAACAGAGAGAGAGAGATTTCATTTAAGAAGCTCCATCCGTTTTTCTAGTGATCCGAGTAGTCCAATACCCCGTCCTACCTCTAGTTGGAGTAGGTGCTCCTCATTTAGATGAACCTGCTCCCTGGCACTCTGATGAGCCCTCTCCTCCTTCAGCACTTCGGCAGCCCCTCCTCTTCAGCCCTGTATTCTTCTTCTGACAACACACAGTGATGGGACAAAGCAAGGCAAAGCACAAGGCCAAGGCTAGACTAGGGAGATTGCATTCTGTGTACTCACATTTAAATCACTGTCTCACCTTGGCACAGATAAGTTGGTCCTTGTTGTAGATCATCATGACAAAGGGGTTGTCCATGCCAATGCAGCTGTAGTTGTCTCCTTTGGGTCCTGGTGAAGGGCAGCAGCAACAGCTGTCACTGCTGTGGTAGCAGATGGGTCACTAAGACCTAACGATAGCCTGCCTGAACTGCCTCAAGATGTAACTGCAGTTCATTTCCATTTACATGCCTCTTTGGTGAAATGGACCGACCGAGGAGCTCTTGATTACATACCATGCCACAACAAGCAGCTGGTTAAAGACACACTAATGCAATGGCATCCTAGTCTCCTAGTAATACATACATTTACAAAAAAAACTTAAATTTAATCCTTAAAATCAAATTGGTATGTCTCAGAAATGGAATATTTCATGTTTGTACTGGTTAGAATCAGGTTTTTCTGCTGGTGTCAGCTAAACCCAGTCCAAAGGCAATTTAGTTGCTTGGGCATACTTCCTGTGTAAAATTTGATATTTAAACTTTTCATCACTGTTGTCAAGGTCAGTGTTTATCAAAATGGGATTCGGGGATCCTTGAGAGGGTTCCAGGGGGTTTAATCAAAATGAAGCCAAATTAAATTTCACATTAATGTAGCTTATTAGAATTTATGAACTCATGTATCAGTGGGTTATTTTAACTTCATGTTGTAATCTCATCACTTTGAATCTATTTGTCAATCTTAAAGTGTGACATCAAAACAATTTTATACTTGATGCAGTTTTTGAAAAAATCGTTTCATATCTGGGTCCCTTGTGTAAAAGCTCTTCAAATGAGGGTCCTTGGTTTAATTCAGGTGAACCTCAGGGTTCCAGAGCATTAAAAAGTTTGAAAACACCTGGGCTGTTTTTTTCAACCAGGGAAAAAGAGGGAGCAGACAAAAAATAAGACAGCAGATGGTGACTCAGTGCCATTAACTGGTCCCTATCAACTGATGCTTTTATACTGTAACTGAATGCGCTTGTAAAATGAATAAGGTCTTTGATTTGTCCTCAAAAATGAGAGTAAGTGTGTATAATGCCTCTCATCAGCTCAATCTGTTGGCCTTTTAGGGCAGACTTTTTTTTATGGGTCTCGTATAGTGATAAAGGCAAATCTATTTCCCGGTAAGACAGGTAATTCCATTTTGTTTGTTTTTTTAGTGTGACTGATAAAGAAGAGGCTACTCAGTAAACAAAATATTTTATGTGATAATGTCTCAAAGACACAAACTTAAGTTCTTCATTATAATTTGCCTTTTGAAGACCATGTGATAGTTATGGTTAAGAAAATAACCTGCACATTGCAAGATGTGGAAGGGAGGAAAGGAAAGTTTTAGAAATGGCATCCACTATAATGAACTGTGTGAATGATGTGACACTGGATAGTGCACTGCATCTAGTCCCTCGGCTCTGTGAAGGGAGCATCAGCAGGTTTCCCCCCTTGTTTTTCAGACAGAAATCAGAAACAGCGTGCAGGTCATTTGTTATCCCAAGTGAGTTGAGAAACCTCCCAAGAGACAATGCATTAATTCATTAAATTCACTCATTCATTTATTCATTCATTCATTTGTTTGTATACACACACTGAACTGAGAATAATCACTGTAATCACTCTTTTTTCAACAGGCCATTACATCAATTTTGATATGAATTTTGACGACTGATGTCCACAGCAGTAATAACCATCACTGAGTTGTTTTTTTTTCCTGTATGAATGCTCTTGGAGAAAACAAATTTGGCTCATTTTATGTATATGTGCTCACACTCTTCAATCAAGGTAATGTGAAACTGTAGTGCATATTAATTTCTGTGATATCAATGAAAAATTCAGATAGTCTGAATATTGCCACAGAGATGCTGCTTAGGTTATAAAAGTGCAGTAAATATGCATGTGGGATGACAGTGTAAGGGGCTTCCATACTCTATGTCATGGCATGTATCATTAGTCAGTAATTGATATTATATGAGTAAATGATAACTGCACCAAACAGTAAACTACAGCCTATATAATTTTCTACATGTAGCACGAATATCACTGACTATACGGGCAATCAGAACAGCATGAGAATAAGATCACCATAAACTCTCAGTGGCCACACCATAAGCCCTTATGAATATTATAGGGATGGTTATTAGGAATATTCATTATTCCTCAAGGGGAAGCCAATTCATTTGGGTTTAGACGATCAAGAATAATGGCACCGTATCCTATAAATCTGATCTATAAAGATCCCTGGCACGCGTGAAGTCGCCTGGAAAGAATTTCTCATTCTGCAGCTGATAGGTTGTTCGGCTACACCAGCCCTACTTGCGCATGGATTGGCCCATTTGTGCTTTTCCCCAGCTTCTCATTGGCCTCGGGTAATGATCGCTCGCTGTCATCATTTGCCGATGTAGTTTTCAATGAATATTGTATGTGGTATGTGGCTTTGGTGCTGATCATTTGGATCAGCTGGATGCGGGGAGAAAGCCACTCTGATGAGCAGATCAGATGATGGAATTTCTCCCAGAGACCACAGATGCTCGACCAGGATTACCCCCCTCTGAGATGAGATAAAGGCGCGAAGACATCACAACATTAAGATGTTTTGCGCAAAATTGAAAGAACTGAAAATATCCGGAGAGTGTCCGTTCTCCAGCAGCGCCAAAAATAATGAGCCCGTAGACTTTGAGGTGCGCGCAAGAGACGGTGCGGATATATTGCTTGTTTCTAAGGACGTGCATGGGAAAATTGGTGAGGATCTACCTCGACAGAAAATAAGCAGATCCAAAGTTAACCTTCATACGCTTGGGGACAGCATCCGAAAGCTGGCATGTCCCGAGGTGAGTTGCAGGAATGCATTTATTATTCTCCCTTCATAAGATGTCTTGTTTTAAGTTCCTATGTGACTGAACATGCTTTGCAGAATTTGTAGGAAAGCACTCACTGCGTCTAGACTCTGCAAGGGTTTGCCTGACAACCGTCTCCAGTGCCACAGATCTAGCCCTCATTGTCACCCCTCTTCGTTCATTTGATTTTACCCATCCCTTTGTAACCCTGTCTCCTTGTTTTATTGATGCCTCAATGAACACAATGGTTGTTGAAGTGTTTTCTTGCTGGACCCTGGCCTCTAACTTGCTGGACACTTTGTCATACAGTTTCAAAGGCTGCATGCTGCCCTCCAACGAATAATGAGACTATCAATACATACCAGGGACGATGAAAGGTACGATTTTTTTTTTTTTAAATTATCACTACATTAATGAATAAACCACATCAACAAAAACTATCAGTGACACTCCCTCTACTGCTATTACTGCTGCTACTACTACTGCTGCCTCTGCTACTACTGTTACTGCAGGCCCTCTACTACTGCTGCTACTGCTATTACTACTTATATTTCTCCTAATGCAACTAAGTACTACTATTGTCCGTACCGCCACTAATAATAATGATGATGTAGATGCAATGGGTACCTGAAGATAAATCTCTTACAGTTCATTCAAACTTCATTACACTTCTACTACCACTACTACTACTACTACTACTACTACTACTATGAGTACTACTATTGCTACTACTTACAAGAACAGTTATAATGCTATAGATGTGACACAACCTCACATATACTTGCAGTATAAATATACTGTAAAGCTATAGGGATACCTGGAGATAAATACCTTACAATTTGCTGAAAATTACAATTGTAGGTGGTCGTGTGGAATTAAAAAATGTTAGGCTTTGACTGAAAAATGTCATACATCCCTTCAACAAACAAGACAGGAGTAAGAAAAATGTGATTAAGTGAGCTATTAAAATGATATGTATGACAGTGATGTGTTTTCTTTCCAGTCTAGCGATGTGCTGTACAGACTATCCAGGTTGCACTGATAACCCAGAGCATTTACTGGAGATAATGAATGCTTACTCAAGTAAAACAGGTAATGTCAAAATAAAAATTTTTACAGTTCAGTATTAAAAGAAAAAAGTATTTCACTGTCATGTGAAGTTGCTCCCAAACCTCTTCACCTCTTTCCTTCATGTGTCCATCAGGTATCAAAATGGATGCTTTGAAAATCATCCTCGGTGAGGAGCTCTTCAAAATGTGTTACGAGGAGGACGGGCAGATATTGAGGGTGGTGGGGGGAGCTCTTCATGACTTCCTCAACAGCATCAATGTCTTGTTGAAACAGAGCAGCACGCTGCCCTACCCAGACAGAGTGGATTGTGTAAACGAACCCTCGGTGCTGTGCTTAGACAAGGATCCGGGTCTGCTTACTGTCTATTACTTCAACCCCCACCCGACCACTGAGCTCTTCTTCCCTGGAGTCGTCAAAGCTGCGGCGCTCCTGCTGTATCACAGCACTGTGGATGTGCTGATGGATGCCCCCGGTGCAAAGGACAGCATCTTGCAGTCCAGCCCACAGCCCAGTCTTCTGTACACAGTAGTAGTAAAGGACACTAAAAACCTGAGCCCCAGTCCGCTTCGGGCAACCTCTGCCGGGACCCTTCCTACGTCTTTGTTCTCCACCATCTTCCCTTTCCATTTGTTCCTGGACCAGGACTTGGTCTTACTACAAATAGGACATGGGCTCAGGAAGAGATTGACCAGGAAGGATGGACTGAGGCGGCCGGCTGCCTTTCAAGAACATTTCTCTATTGTCTCTCCCCAAATCAAATGTACCTTTCAGGGTATTCTGACCATGCTCAACACGCAGTTTATTATCAGGATCAAGCATGGCCTTTCCACGACAGATAACACAGGAAAGGTGGGTTGATGTATCTCTCAGATATAACCTCCAAACTGATAACAGTGACTAATCAGGCAAAAAAAGGTCTTCCAGAAGATTACTTGATATTAAATCAAGTTAGATAGAGACAAAAAAAAAAAATGAGGCTGTTTATAAGCAGCCGAGCATATTAGTGGCATGCTTGGCTTGAGGTAGAGATCAACATTATACCCCCAGAGGAGATCAGAAGCAAATGTCAAATCATTTTATCCATCAAAGGCACAATGATGCTCTTATTATTTATGTAAGGGTGCACAGTGGCTGCTTGCCATGATGAGAAAAAAGTCAGTCAATAAACATGATGATGGTTTAATACATTGAATCAAAGATGTTTTCAGTGATAACACTGAAAATAATTTCCAAGTCTTCCCATGGTAGTTGTACCCTCAGTAGCAACACATTGCAGATAAAACATTATTCAGTATTTATCTTACATATGAGCTTCATGTATTTTTGACATGTGGGTCCTGTATCATGCTTTGCTTTTTCTTTGCATCAGATCTAAAGAGGTGGCTTTGCATCTTTGTATTTATTTATTAAATGATAATAGAATGTTATGTGGATTACTCAGTTGACCAAAACGTTTAACACAATTAAGTCTGTGTACCTTTAATGGCAGTGAAGTAGACAGCATGCTGTATTATAATAGTCAAAGTTCTTCTGCTTTACATACTAAATGTACACCACACTGTCACCTGTTTTTTGTGGCTAATAGTTTTCATATTTCTGTGCTGTCAAACAGAAACAAACTGCTTTTTTGATTTTGTTTATTTTCCACTGAGAGTTTAAGTCATAATTTATGTGTTTAGTAAGGTCTATGACCTTTGGCATTTGAAACTCTCATTTTGAAGATACCTGCTTTTAGCGTGGGTGAATAATATTGAAAAATAATAGTAATAAATATGGCAGTTTTGCCCAGGATGTAGACTACACATTAATCTGAGTGAAAACAGTCACTGTGCATGTCAATAAGGTCTGATAGCCCCACTTGGAATGTCCTGTATGTGATTACAACAGTTTATTTACCATTCTCCCTAACTTTACTAAGATCTTCAGAGTTTTATTTTATCTGCAATTCTCATCAAGTGATTTTTCCTTTCAGCCTATGGACCTAAAAGGTCAGATGATATATGTTCCTGAGTCAAATGCCATTCTGTTCCTTGGCTCGCCATGTGTGGACAAGCTAGAGGAGCTGACTGGCCGTGGCCTCTACCTGTCAGACATCCCCGTTCATAACGCACTGCGTGACGTCGTCCTCGTCGGTGAGCAGGCCAAAGCCCAGGATGGTTTGAAGAAGCGTCTGGGGAAGGCCAAGGCTGCCTTGGAGCACGCTCATCAAGCGTTGGAGGAGGAGAAGAAAAAGACGGTAGACCTCCTCTTCTCCATCTTTCCTGGCACCGTAGCTCAGCAGCTGTGGCAGGGCCAAACAGTCCAGGCCAAGAAGTTTGACCAAGTTACAATGCTGTTCTCTGACCTTGTGGGCTTCACAGCTGTGTGCTCACTCTGCACCCCAATGCAGGTGATCACCATGCTTAATGAGCTGTACACCAAGTTTGACCACCAATGTGGAGAGCTCGATGTTTATAAGGTACGTTAACTGAAGTCACAGCCATACTGTTATTTTTAGCATGGGTTGCAAAGTCACTTGCTAAAATAAGTGTCAAAGTTTACTAAAAACAAGAGTCCAACATGTTTTTAATCTCAATATTTTAGACATGTTCAGATTACAGTAGTTCATATTGTTTCATTTGTTCACATTCTTCCAAAAAATGCAAACAAGCAGTTTCTTCAAAACTCATATTCAGTTGCCAGCACTGACAGCCGGCTCATATTATGCCCAGATAAAATATAATACAAATGTCTTCATTTTAATGAAAATAGCAAAATTACTAGTTGAATAATTTTGGCATCAGAAGTTGAGCTACTGTACTGTTTTATCATAAACTTTGAGCAGCACTAGTGATACAATACTAAGTCTGACTTCAGTATTTATATCAAAATTTGAATGAAAAAGACAGTATCTTCTGGTCATTGCTAAAAAACCTTTCACCCTCTTGAACAAAAAAAAATTATCCTTTGCAATATCTCCAATCTGCAGAAAAAAACTGACTGGCAGTTGTGTCTTTGCAAAGAAAAATGTGTAGCTGGTTTAAACAGACCAGAGTGTTCACTTTTAATGAATTATTCCAGCTTCCATGGTGGGAAACATCACTGAGAAATAGTTCAATCTCAATCCAGGCCAAAATCTGTGCTCATAGGGAAAGAATATTATGTAAAACTGTTCATTAATTTTTTAAGTACAAAAAGTAACTAAGGCACAACAGTAGCAGACAGATTCAAAAATAGAAATGCTTTTTCCTCAGCTTTGACAGAAGAATGAGTAAGTCAGTATACAGCACATCCGGCACTATCATAAGGCATATAAGGCCAAATGATTCACATCAAGGTCTCCACACAGATTTCAAATAGTGAACAAAATGACACAGTCTTCACTTTACATGTTTTTAGGACAAACTGCAACTGTAGCTTGGGCTGCTACCGCACTCTGCCAACTGCTCCTAATCTACAGGGAGGTTGGCTAATGTAATCAGAGTGTCATGGAAGCATAACACAGAGAGCACCATGTTTGACAAATATCTTGTAAAACACTAGGAAGTCAGATGGTCTTTCAGGACTCTGTTTCCACTCCGCACATGTGACTAAAAATAGCTCTGCTTTGTCTTTGCCACATGTTGAGTGCTCTGCTGTCCAGCTTTACACGAAAGAGGATGAAAAAAACCCAAACCTTTGGGGCTGTTAATTTGCTTGGGATGGACAGAGGTCAAGTACTATTACAGTCTTTTATTGTTATTATTCCTTGTTTTTCTGCCCTCACTTGTTTCTATTGCAGTCTGAAAAGCAGGTGAGGCTTCATGGCATGGCAGATTTTTAATTAAATTGCACATCTCAGGTAAACTTACTGCTGAGTGAGCAAACTGAGGGGGCAGCACTTGGAAAAGTGGGGGGGGGGGATTTTTTGCTGCACTTGCCAGTGCAGAAGTCACCGTCATGATTGCCCACTTTGTTTTAGGTGGAGACCATTGGAGATGCTTACTGTGTAGCTGGTGGCTTACATAAGGAGAGTGAGACACATGCCGTCCAAATTGCACTCATGGCCTTAAAGATGATGGAGCTTTCACACGGGGTCACGACGCCAACTGGAGAGCCCATACAGGTGAGGGTCAGACATTACCTAATCAAAACTCATTAATCCAGATTCATTCCAAATGTATTACGTTATTTTTACCGAGTTCTACCAGCTGAAAAAAAATTATGCTGATTCAAAAAAAAAAAAAAAGGTTGCTGTCACGAAGACAATTTTTTAAACTGAGAGGATGATCTGTGGTTTTGAAAGGCTGAATGATGAATGTCAGGGCATTTTTTTTCAATTCTACATTTTTAGAAAACTTAATCAATTGTTACATTAATAAAGAAAATCAAGTAGCTACCTTACAGCTGAGCATGTTAGTTCTGCAAATCTCTTAGCTAAACCAATCAAATTGAAAGCTTAACACAGCAAATAGTAAATATTTAGGCCTGGCAACTACTTGGAATTCTGAGATACAAATCTCCATCTTAACAGCTTCATTGGTCTCATATACAGTGTCAAAATCATGTTTTCCTTGAAACAAGTGAAGGAACATCTGCCAGTGGGATGAAATATTTCATCCAGTTTCCAGTGTAAGTTCACTTGCTGCAGGATTTTTTCCTGGCAACAAATATATATAAGTTGAAAGACACAGAATAAAGCAGATCAGCCCGTTAATATCAAGAAAATGATGCTTGACTCAAGAGAAGTTTGGAGAAAAGTTGCTAAGCACTTCAAACAATGTAGTTATCTACTTCTGTCAGATTTTAACACTGGATGCAAGATTGGATGACATAACTGGTCTGAGATTTTTTTTTCATATGCTGTATGGTTAAAATGAAATTAAGTACAAATCACTGCTACCTTCTTTGAATTCCGCTGATCCCCCCAAAATACTGTGCATACAAATAGTAGGAACAGTTGAATTTTATCTTCTTTTTCTTAAACCCATGCTGCATTTTTTAAAAACTCCATCTCTTTTCCAGATGCGAATAGGCCTCCACACCGGTTCTGTGCTTGCTGGTGTGGTTGGTGTTAAGATGCCACGCTACTGCCTCTTTGGCAACAATGTCACTTTGGCAAACAAGTTTGAATCCTGTAGCCAGCCTAGAAAAATCAACGTCAGCCCCACAACACACAGGTGAAGTAACACAGTTTCTATGCCTTATCCAGCCCAAATCTTCCCAGATGACCTCTTGCTTCCCAAGATGCACAGGATGTTAGTGTATGATTATAGTATGTATGTTAATGCAGGATACTTGCAGTCAGCCCCATGGTCTCTTTTATGTGACCCTTTTCCTGTTTCCAAGAGCAACTTGTTCCAGAGGAAAATGTGCATGTTTGTTCTACACAGGAAACCTAAATTTTAACATAGCACTGTGTTGCCTTTTGTGTCAAATAACTTGCCATAGTTTTGAGATTCATGTTGTATTTGTGTGCTCCTTGTCCCAGATTGCTGAAAGATTGCCCAGAGTTTGTCTTCATTCCCAGGACCAGACAGGAGCTTCCGGCCAACTTCCCAGCAGATATCCCTGGTGTTTGTTACTTTTTGGAGGCTGCTGATAATCAGTCCGTCAAGCCTACGAGTGACTCTGAAATGAAATGAAGTTGCTGCAGCACTGCACACTTCATGCCTGAGCACACGTAGACTTATCTAGTGACTATACAGTGCACACTCTGTGTATATTTTCGCTTGGATTGTCTAGATATTATAGATATTGTTCTACCGATGAAACTCTTGTCAGCTGCTTACACTTAGGAAGATGTCAATTTGTTCTCAAATATTTGAGTGCCATCTCTGTACAATCAAACGTGTACAGTTTTAGTAGCCAGAGAATCACCAGTCACATTTACTTATTTTTCCTTACAGAATGTGTCTTCTCTTGAAATAGATGACTTACAGAAATTAGTTTTCTATGTGAGCCCCCTTTTGAGGTACAGTATCAACCCTGTCAGTGAGGATGTTTAATTGATTTGATCAATTAAGCGGTATGAAATTGAATTCATATAAAGTGATTGTCGAGAGAATATGCAAATCATGTAAAGCAAGTCAGTTGTCATTGTCTTTGGTTTGATTTGAAGCTCTGTAATGAGATTTGAAAATAGTATCATAATTGCATGATATTTGGATTTTGATTCTCAAACGGTATGATGTTTTTTTTTTGTTTTTTTAAATGTGGCCCTGTTTTATCAGTCTGTGCTATACAAAAAAAAAATGGACAGGTTCATTATACAGTGGCCTTGAGAGCTCAATGCACTGCAGCTTAAGAAAACACATGCAAACAGACAAAACACAAGTAATGTAAGAAAACATCTTTTGTCAGTTTGACAAGACATCAGCATTTAGAAATCATACTGCAAAATCAGACACCGTGCAAACAGACAAAACACAAGCAAATTAAGACAGCATCATCAATTTGACAGCAAGACAAAATGTGGATCGGATTTAGGATGGAAATTTTGGATGAAAAAAACAATGTAATGTTATGTTTTTAATTTTACTAAATGCAGCGATTGTGTTGTCATACTGATTAAGCTGTTTTCTTACTTGGCTTTTGTTTTGTCTACTTGTGTGGGTTTTCTTAAGATGCTGTGTGTTGAGCTCTCAGGGCCATCGTATTGCTGAATTTTCATAAGAATCCTGTGAGTTGTGGTTAGATAAGTGATGCAGCACTTTGGTCTGATGTTGTCAAAAGAAAAAAAAATCCAGCGCCAGATATTGACTTTACGTTACATGTTTCAAAGTGCAGTTTCATCACCAATAATCCGGAAAATCTGAGGAAAATGGTATGGTTTCTCTTGGATGCAGGGGATATCTCACAGTCTCGTCATTCTGCAGTTCAGTTGTGATGGAGAGCAGATTCAGGTGCCTTATGGGAACAGCAGGCAGCATCACAGACTTGAGTTTTCAAACATAGATGAGCTTTTTGTTGTGGCTTTTACTTTTTCTTTGGATATTGTTTACACTGAGCTTACGTGCCATAATAGTCTCTTACTTGGTGCACAGGAAAAGAAACAGAAATACTGTATAGGTTCAAGTTCAAGGCTGCTTTTTGGGTGACTGTTACTTTAAGTTTCCAACACAGTCTGTATTTTGAATAATGTGTAGCTTAAACTGACATATATAAGGTCAAAAGCATTCCAAAAAATGCATCTTCCTAATACAAGTTATCAGTTTTTCTTACACCTCCACCTACTATACACCTATTTATAATATATTTATTAAATTTGTCTCATAACACTCATTTTGCATACAATGATTAAAAAGACACAAAAATAATACAATGAATGTCAAATTACAGCATCACTCATATTGATTTACTTTTATTATTAATGTTGTTATTTGTAATGTAATCAAATAAAAAATAAATATTGTATCAACTGAGTTTTATACAACTGATGTGTTTTCTTTAAAGCCATTTTTTCTGGGATGTCCACATAAATAATGTGCAGTGTGGGTATGTTTGGCAGTCTAAATATACTGTGTGTTACTTTACAAAAAAAGTACTTTTTAAAGAAGGTTTTTTTTCCAGTTGTAAAGTACAGTGGTGTCCAGAAGTTTGAGTCTACTATCGCAAATTGTTTCGTGTCATCATTTACCAGAAATCAATACACATATGAAGTAAAGTGATAAATGTCAAAATGATTATATAATTTTGTGCTAACATAAAGTCATAAAAAATTCTTAGTGTTTCCTGAATGTCAAAATTTCTCAACAATTGCCTTTTTCTTGTCTGTTGTCATTTCTACAAATATTTACTAAATTTGAGAATCCACGTTATTTTGGCAGTCTTTTGGAGCATCCCAGAGAGTGTCTGTGATGTTACTCTATGTTTTAGTGACGTTGAGGTCTGGGGACTGAGGGGGAGAACCTGTGTGGAGCGGCACTCCCTGCTCGTCTTGCTCTTCAGTCAGGCGTGGCTTAGTTTCGATGCATGTTTAGGGTTGTTCTACTGAAAAATGGATCCTCCAGACAACCCTAGATCAACAGGGATGACGTGCCCCTGCAGAGTGGAGTGGCACATCTCTTCGGTCATTGTAAGGTTGATCCATCACCAACTTCAGAACAGGCAAAACACCCCCACACCTGAATATTTCCGCAGTGTTTGAGTGCAGGTTAGTTCAGGTCAGGCTGTCCTCTCTGTTTGCAGCTGTATAGTTCAGACTATGACACCTCTGCAAGTCTTACAGTCTTCAGCAGTGAAATGTTGGTGTGGTTTTGGTCCATGCTAAATGTTTAGACCAGGGGCTGCAGGTTTTCATACCAACCAGAAACTCCACCAGCTGATCTCACTGTTTAGTTCCTCCTCTCTGCTTGAAAGTGAGGTGATCACTGAACTCACCTGGCGGACTTTTTTTTTTTTTTTGGAAAGAAAACCTGCCGCCTCTTAGCTCTCAATGGCACACGTTTGCCCACCCCTGGTTTAGACTTGTTTTGTCACAGGAGAAGCATTTTGGGAACTGCTGCTCTACCATTAAGGCCACTTTAAGCCAATCATCTTTTGACTGTATCATTATTGACTGGAGCAGGCCTGGGTGCTCTTTGTTCAGCTGCGTTTGAAAGCAGATGCTGTTTTGTCTCATAAAAATGTTGGCTTTATGTACAGGGTCTCAGGTAGTGTGGACACTTTAAGGCTTCTTGGTCTTGCTTTGGATGAAAATAACTTGGTTTGTGAATATCTTTCCATAAACTGTCATGCTGCCCCTGAGATAGATTCATTTAGCTGCAGCTGGCGGCTGGGATGGATTTTTCAGCATTCACGAGAACAATTTGACCCTGAGCTGCATGCTTTACAGGCCTTTTGACATTGTCATGAACAGTGGGAAATATGTTTCAATGGAAGTTGCTTTTTGAAGTCAAAGCACTAGCAGTAGTGACAATAATTGCACATGCATATTTGCCCAACTTTCAAGTCTACCTCCTGTGATCAGCACCTCATTGTAATCCTTGGTGTGTGTGTGACTATTCCAATAAATAATAACACATAAAGGACCATATTAATTTTGTCAGTGGGCCTATGTCACACTGTATTAGGCGCAATAATGAGTACATTTTTTAATCAAAATGTCACAACAATTTGGTTTAAACTGATGGTAGGCACACAGGATCAGTTTGATATCAGCATTTCTCAAAGATTTAGAAATCTTGACTTGCACCAGCTCTAAATGATGTGTTCTTGAATAAGAGGCATGGACTGAG
>OMLB01018186.1:0-20617 GCA_900302555.1 Myripristis jacobus | reverse complement strand
AAAAAAAAAAAAAAAAAAGATTTTTGATAAATGATGACAAAAAACAGTTCCTGGTAGCCATCTCAGACTGTATCCCACTGTCTATTTACATGAAATATATTACAAATTTTGTGCAAGGGGACTAGTGACTGAAAGTTGGTGTGTGAGGAGCCCTCAGGTTCATCAACATCAGCGGAACAGCCCCCGAACAACACATGCTTTACGCTCATTGGTCAGTATTAACGTGCGTGCTGTGCTTTCCATCTCCTATTGGTCAGACTCGCTGTCTGTCCTGGTTGATGGAAAAAGGGAATGGGCGCACAGAGATTCAGCATCTGTACCAAGCGATGAAGGTTGTGTAAGACACCTACTGTATTATCTTGAAAATCAGGAATAAGAAGAGCCGCTGTCATCATGGTATGTGCATCATCATATTACATTATATTAAATTATATTATATCTCAATCCTCGTAACCTAAGCTGTTTGCTGCTTGGCGCAGTGTGATCGCGTTTGACATTTCCTGTTCAGGCACCACTATTTGGCTGTTATACAACAATTCCTATCATTTTAGAGAATTTACAGGTGGACAACATCTCTACAGGCTGTGCAAATGACTGACTAGACTTTTGAGCATAAAATATGTGCGCATCAAAGCACGCACGTCCATCTTCAGGCTTTAGTCACGTTTCAGTCCAATGTCTTATTTATGTGAAATAATATTCTCCTGTTGCCCGTGTTTTCCCATCAATTTCCAGTATGGCTTTGTGAATCACGCTTTGGAGCTGCTTGTTTTGAGGAATTACGGCCCAGAAGTGTGGGAAGACATCAAGTGAGTTTCTGGATCTGTTTACTGTTGGTTTGTTATGAGGACAGGCTACACGGTGTGGTCAACCAGAGCGCAGGACAGCGAGGCTACAATACAGGCCTACTGCCAACAACCTTTAACTCCAAACGATTCAAATGTGTTGCCAGCGGCTCACAGGGATATAATGGTCAGCGGGGATCCTCTCAGTGCAGTTTAACACTGAAATTCAACTATTAAATGGAGCAAATTACTTGTGAAAGGTGTAACTGTAACAATCCATAACCATGAGGCAGCATGATCACATAGAGAATATTGATCCATAAAAGTTTACAATATTTTTATCATTTGTAGACTGACATGTAGGACGGAAAATACTTTTTTTTTAATGCAAGTGCTTTGTTCGTAGTTGGCCCAAAGTGGTCCATTACATGCAGATACGTTGTATTTTTCCTCTGCAGAGGGAGAGTGGTACACCAGCCCAGCACTGGATACCCTTCTTGCAGAGCACCAGTCTTAAGAGAATAAAAAAATCTTAAGTAACTAGACACATTTCTGCTTGGTTACTGTATACATAGTACCATGTAGTCATCATGATGAAAGAGAGGGCAAGTACAGCGTTAACATGATATTTTCTCAGCATGCTGAAATATTTGGCTCAGTTTAAGTTTATTTTTCATCTGTAGTCTGAACTGCCCTAGACTTGACCCAAGCTAAGAAAAAAAAAGAAAAAGACACAGAGCAGCAGCTGCCTTGTGTAAATGTTTTCAGTGCGGTCATTTCTTACCCAGCAGAGAAACTGGCGCTTCACAGCATCTCAGTGTTATCTCTGCAAATGTAACTTATCATTATTTAATATGCAATTTATCAGGCTTGGTTTAGTTTGAGATTTTGACGGCAGTGTAATTAAAAAAAAATGAATTCCTTATATTCTTTGTCAAAGTTTAATGGTTTGGTATGTTTACTCAGCTGCTACATGTGCTGATAAAATGGTGGCTGCTATTCAGCGCTGCAAATCAGGCTGTTTTCTCTGTTTGACTCGGCAATCAGGGGGTCATTTGGTTTTCTAACAGGCTGCTTATTGGTTTGTCAAATGACCAGCCAAGCTGTCCTCCGAACAGATAACCTTCAGGTTCTTTCTGTGCTGATTTACTAAGGGAACTGTTGTTGATTTTAGTCTGAATGTGTGTAATTACTTAATCATGTAGAACCATATAAACAGCCTAACACAAGGAGCATGATTTTAACTTGGTTTATCATTTGTATAGCTTTTAGTTGTATTTTTAGTTGTATCGTGGTAAATAAACAGCTTGATGTTCTTTCAGGAGGGAGGCTCAGCTTGATGTTGAGGGTCAGTTCCTTGTTAGACTCATATATGATGACTCCAAAACATACGATCTTGTCGCCGCCGCCAGCAAAGTTCTGAGTAAGTTTCTTCCTTTATATATATATATGTATATTATATACAAATTGTATTATTGTGCTTCACTTGGGCCTTGTCACTATAACAGTATAATCACATCCTGTTGCAAACAGTAAAATCGTATGTTGTATCAGATAATGCCACGTAAAAAAGAGATATTTTATCATTGTTTGAATTGTTTGTTGAAAGAATGTGTCCTTTTTGTATTTCAGAGATCAATGCTGGTGACATTTTGCAGATGTTTGGGAAGATGTTTTTTGAGTTTTGCCAAGAGTCGGGATATGACACCATCTTGAGGGTTTTAGGATCTAATGTCCGTGAATTCCTGCAGGTAGGCTCCCTCCTCTTTATCTGCAGGAGAACTACATAGTAGTGGTCATTTTTAAAATTGCAATTTTTAATGAGCACTCTTCTGTGCCAGTTTAACATGAAATACTTCAGCAAGGTTATCTTGGGTGTGCACCTTGAGTGAGAATGCTGTGATTTTCCTCATCTTAAATGTGACTTCTAGAATTTAGATGCTCTTCATGACCACCTGGGCACTATTTATCCTGGGATGAGAGCTCCTTCCTTCCGCTGCACCGATGCAGAGAAGGGGAACAATCTGATCCTTCACTACTACTCCGAGAGGGAAGGCCTCCAAGACATTGTGATCGGCATCATTAAAACTGTCGCCCAACAAATCCATGGGACAGAGATAGAGATGAAGGTCTGCTTTTCTGCTGCGTTCCTTTGGCACGTGCAGTGAGGCCTCAGTCATTTACTTATTTATGACTTGCATTACTCTGCAGTTGACTTAACTTGCTTTACAATTCCCTTTTAATTACTGCACACAATTCAGTGGAGCTTTTAATTCACTCGCATGCTGTGATCAAAGGTGTGTCAGAACATCTGTGTGTGTGTGTCTGTCTGTCTCGGGGAATAATGGAGGAGAGCATAACGTGAGAAAACAACATTGTACATCAGATAACCTCAGTTAGGTCCAAAATACCCAGATGGGAACATTGCTGCACGGTGAAAAAATCCATTTCAGCAGTGAGTTGAAATAAGATTTTTGGCTAATGTCTGTGACTAAGAGGATATTTTTAGCTCTGTGTTGTAGAGTCTGCAGCTTGGGGATGTCAGGAGTCTTTCAGGCACAGGCTTTGGCATAACATTACTATAACTTTGTATGAGTGTGCCAGAATTTTAATTTACCAGACTGTACACTTGTGTTAGATCATTCATCCCCATTCTTTTTGCTCGTACAGTTATGCTCATCTAGCCCAACCAGACTTATCACTTTTTACTAAACTAGTTTGACCATTCACAGCAGCTGGATATAATCAGCTAGACATCATTGGTGTTATTAATTATATGCTGATTTGAAGCCCGCAAATCGGAGCCTGTGATATATATCTATTAATGTAGCGTGAGATTAACCCAACATGTTAACATTCACGGGGAAACCCAAGTCTCATCTTCATTTTCTAACCAAGCGTCACCCCGCTATCCAGCCTAATCACAATGTAGAGACAGGTTTGTATAACGTCCATCAGCAGGTCTGTGTGTAATGAAAGAAAAGAAAATGAGGCTCCAAACGTGACACCCAATTTCTGGAAATGTTAGCCTCTGTTGCCACAGCAACAGTGTGCAGAGCCAGCTTGACATCAGTATACCCTATGCCCATAAGCCCATCGAGCAATATCAGTCTAACATATACAACTGTAACTCTGTAATATCACCTGTGCTAATTAAATACATTTGAGAATAATTACATTCCTAGATGTAATCAGTTGTTTTACATACCCAATTATCAAAAGCTAGTTAAAGTGTGGTATTGAGGGTTTCTCTCATTTGCCACAAAATGCATCTAATTAACCAATTTTTTCATTTTTTTTTCAATAACTCCGTCCTGTGTAGGTAATCCAACCAAAAAGTGAGGAGTGTGACCACATCAAGTTCCTGATCGAGGAGAAGGACTCAGAGGAGGAGGCTTTCTACGAGGACCTGGATGGCTTTGAGGAGAATGGCACTCAGGAGACTCGGATCAGCCCTTACACGTTTTGCAAGGCCTTTCCATTCCACCTCATGTTTGACAAGGATCTGGTGCTCACGCAGTGTGGAAATGCCATTTATCGCGTGCTGCCTCAGGTGTGGATTTTGATCCAGTGCCAGTTTTTTTTTTTCACATAACCAGACAAAACACTGCTTGCTCATGTCAGCACTTAATTACATTGCTGCTGCATTGTTTTTATAAATGCAGCAGTGTGTGTGTGCTTGGCTCAAATTGTGAAGGTGATTTTACTATAAGGCGTCTCAGGATGCTCCAAAAAGGGGAGGTGTGTAAAAACCTTGAATCTAATCACATGTAATTGAGCCGTGTGTGTTTGGGTTTCATTCCCCAGCTCCAGCCTGGCACCTGTAACCTGCCTTCAGTTTTTTCCTTGGTGCGTCCTCACATTGACTTCAGTTATCATGGTATCCTGTCACACATCAACACCGTCTTTGTGCTGCGAAGCAAGGTAGATATATCTCTCTCTTTTTGTCGCTGACCTCTGTGGAATCAGTGGCTGATCACATCATTTCCTCCCTTATGCGTGCAAACTAAACCGCTCTGAGATTTCCAAGTCAAGTTTATTTATGTAGAACATTCCATATAACAAGTGTAGACTCAGTGAGCTTCAGGATAAAAAAGAAACACATACATCACAAGATTAAGATAAAATAAAATATAAAAGATAAGAAGATATAAGATAAGATAAAAACATAAAATCACAAGGTATTACAATATAAATGGAATAAGATAAGAATATTATCATTAAAATGGAATAGCAGTAATGCTGATTCTGAAATAAAAGTTTTATCAGTTAATCACATACTTTAAACCTAAATGAAAGCTTGAGTGATAAAAAAAGATATCCTTTTAAAAGAAGGGACAGTTGTAGCAGATCCTGTGGTAGGGAGTTCCAGATGCTGATGAGCTTCCTCATTTTTGTGAGCTGCTGCATTGCACTTTGACAGGATATGGTTTTTATTAGCAAAGATTGCCTCGAATGGATTGGGTTACACAAGCAGTAAGGTCTGGGTCAGAATATTTTAAGGATGAATCAGAGGAATTAGTATTTTCTTTCAGGGAATTTAGCTGTCATTTTATGCTACAATTTATGCATTTAGCTGATGCTACTTTTCAGAGTGACTTAGAATGAGTGTAACAGTAGAGCAAACTTAAATTCCCCGCTCCCATGATATTAAAAGCATGGAAAAATGAGGAGTGCAAGGGTCAGAATGTCCTGACAAGACATGTATTTTCAAACCTCCCCAAACTATGACATAAGCCAATGAAAAAAAGAGTATTTTTTCATGTTACTCTTTTTTATTACTTGTGAAATACTGAGTAGTTTTATAACGTGACGCCTCCTCTGATATAAGCAAATGAAACAACCTGAACAGGTGGTCTTTCTTGAGGTGGACTGCTCACCATTGGCGTTGGTTTGTTTTCAGGGCTCATGAGCCAAAAAGACTGAGAACCACTGCATCACACTGATAATACAGTTTATACAGAGAAGTGCTAGAAAAAGACATGAGAAACAAGAGAGTAGGGAGATGGAAAGGTTTTTCTGGGTATTGATTGAGAAGCATAGATTTCAACCAGAAATCAAACAGGAACTTGGGACAGAAACGCAACCATATAAAGAAGTGGATCAGAATTTGATCACAGTTTATTTATTTATTATTTTATTTGAATATGGATAAATGGACAAAAAGCCATAGAAAGTTAAACTTCTGTCCTTGCGCTCTGACGGAGCCTTTTTCTTTCATAGCATGTCAGCTTTTTTGCTCCAAAGAGTGACGATAATTGGAATTGTTAATGAGGATGTGTGACACGCAAAACTTCTGAACAGCTTTCAAAACAAAGAGTGCACTGAGGTGACATCCAGATTTGTAGTATATTTATTGAAGGACGTTTTATAAACTATTTATCCTACAGGTGCTTATAAGTGTGATGTAATCCTGACAGGAGGGCCTGCTGAATGTGGAGACTGTAGAGAACGAGGATGAGCTAACGGGGGTGGAGATCAGCTGTCTGAGGTTGAAAGGACAGATGATTTACTTGCCAGAGGCTGAGAACATCCTTTTTCTCTGCTCACCCAGGTAGGTCGGCCCACGGCTGTGTCTCCCCAGACTGAAACAAAGACTAGAGTTCATACACACATCAAAACAAACTATTCATGTAATCACCGCAGTTGAATTATTTGTTCAAAGGTCAGTATTCAGCTTATTTTGTCAGTGTGAACATACTGACTGCAGGTGATCACAGAACGGAGATGACTGGCCTCAGTAACTGCCTAATGGGGAGAGGACAATTGATGCATTTAGTATATCATTGCCACAAAAAACATGAATGCTTGTTTAAAATATTTTCGTAGAGATAAGATTAATCAGTTCAACTAGCTAGTGCAGAGGTATTTTTTTTCTTTTAGCCTTTTCACAAACAAATAATGTGTAAACATAAGGTCGCTGAAAACACACAAATAAAAATAACTAAACCTGCTTTCAGGTAATTGAAAACAGAAATTGCATTGGTTCTTCTGTTGCCGCCACCATTACCCTCTGTGGGCCTCCAATAGCCAATCAGACATGGTGAAGTGTTGTGTGTATGCGAGAAAGGTTCAAGAGTCCTTAACCTTTGAATAGGACAAGATCAGTGTTTTCACAAAAGGTTGCTGTCTGACGGGGAATAACACGGCCTGAACCAGACGAGTGTGTCCAGTCACCTAAGGAGGTGACTGTGACTCACTGAGACACAGCACCACAGGATCTGAAGGCAGGAGTTTCTACCCTGACATGGGAAACTTGATGTTCTGTTTAATTAATTTTTGTATCAAATAAACCACAAACAAAAACCACAAACAAATCTCTAGTGCACTTCCAAAACTGTAGACTCAAAACACGGTTGCAGCAAGAAATCAGACATTCCCAGGTACTCCAGTTTCGGCCTACTTCCATTATCTAATGCAAAAAAATCACATCACATATTTCTCATTTCTATCTCTATCTTGTTTTTTTTCTCTCTCTCCCCTTCCCTTTTGTGGTTAGTGTTATGAACCTGGATGATCTCACACGGAGAGGGCTGTACCTGAGCGACATACCGCTGCATGATGCCACACGTGACCTGGTGCTGCTAGGCGAGCAGTTCCGCGAGGAGTACAAGCTGACCCAAGAGCTGGAGATCCTGACAGATCGTCTGCAACACACCCTGAGAGCCCTGGAGGATGAGAAGAAGAAGACAGACAGGTTTGATCATTTTTATAGGTTTTTTCAACAGGCAATCAGTGTAGCCTACAAGCCAAGTATATGCTGGAGCTTCACAGTATAGTATAACAGTGATGCTGATATTATAATCACATATTAATGCTGACAGTGTGCCATCAGTAGAGTTTAAAACCAAACCCTGAAACCTGGCTTGATGTCTATCTGACCAGTATATGGTAAACAACTTTAAAAGTGAACTTGTACACCATCCTACCTATGATGTAATTTGTGTAATTACTAGTATGTATGGTATGGCACAAATAGGGGACTTCTAAACAGTCATTTCACTTTTCAGTCATCCAAATCTCACAAGATTTCCTCCTCAAGTAAACAATCTCAGACAACTCATTTGGAAGTCCAGTTATTATTATGTGCCATTATGCCCTTATGTAAACACAGCAAACCACATGAGCTTGCAATGATACTGTTATTTTTTCTGTTACATTTTCCTTGGTTGTTGGAAATGTCAACGGCAAAGAGTGAGTAGTTAATCTTTTAGGGAGAGTAAAGAGAAATTCCTCAAGGATTCCCTTTTAAGGATGGATTTGAGGCAAAAAATTGTGAAGGCGCAGGAAATATCCACTGGCAGGTCTCAGACACATGTTTTTGTGTCCAGGCTGCAGGACAGTAGGACCACCTATGGTCAGAATCTGTTGTTATATTTGCCTGAGCTACTTTTAAGTCTGTGTTGTGGCGAAGACACTTGTAATTTGGCACAGCAGCAGGAGACAGCTGGAAATGAACATGGAGGTGGAGCACAATCCTTATTAAGAGTGCTGTAGCAGTCCTATCTACTCATAGGAAAAGACTTTAGCTCTGCTGTTGGATTTCATTATTATTCATCCTGCCATTCCCTAGTCTGAGAGTGCCTCAGGAGAAGACTCGGCCTGAGAGCATTGATTAGAATTCAGGGCTCCTCTCTAAATATTTAAGAGCACCGCTGCTCTGTGATTGCTTTCGGAGGATTACAACAGTATGGTTTCTGATAACGAAAGCACATGCATATGTATATTCCCCTTCATGTTTGTTGCTGTTTGGGAGGGGATCTGTGTACCTCACTGATATGTTGAGGAAAACTTCTCTGGTGTGTATTTTAAGAAATACATCAGAGGGTTCAGTGGAATCTTGAAGTCCTTTTATGTGAAAAGCAAAAGGTATTACAGATAAAATCTGTTGTCATATTTTTTTGGTAATTACATTTGCATACCCATATCTTGGTGGTGACATCTATCGGTGTGTATATCATTTGCCCTTCTCTGATGCATCATGTAAGGCTTTTGGCTTTTGACGGGCATCCATGATCTAACCAGTTACCATAGAAACACCACCCTCCCCAGCTGAGAATAGCTTGCATAAAGAATTAACCAAAAGGTGGTGGGTGAGCAAGTCAAACACTTATCTGAGGCATGGACTTTGGGCAACCTCAGCCTATTACTGTGCCTGCTAAGTTCACCATTGCTTCACTTTTCTTTCAAAAATACAGTTTTCTCTGCTTCCTCTTAGATTGCTCTATTCGGTTCTCCCCCCGTCTGTGGCCAACGAGCTGCGACACAAACGACCGGTCCCGGCAAAACGCTATGACAACGTAACCATCCTTTTTAGTGGCATCGTGGGATTCAACGCCTTCTGCAGCAAGCACGCCTCAGCCGAGGGAGCCATCAAGATAGTCAATCTGCTCAATGATGTTTACACACGATTTGACATCTTGACAGACTCTCGGAAGAACCCTTATGTGTACAAGGTTGGAATATGTTGTTATACATCTATGAAAATTACTCTATTTATTGGAATGTAAAGGAAGGAATGTATACAGTAAGACTAATACTAATAAAAATGTGTGACTGACACTTTTATCTTTAATGACATACACTAGGGAATTTAAGTGTTGCTAAGGCCTGTTCTCCACTGGTTCTGAAGCTCAAATCCACCAGTTGTAACACACTGCACCCCCTCCATTGAATAATATTATGCAATGTAAGCCCATACAAGTCAGTGAGAGAGGATTTACATCGGCTGACTTGAGTTTTTCTACATAAGAAAAGTGGCACTGAGGTCCAAACAACATGTAGTTTTACAGAGGGTTACGCCATTTTATAGGCTTCATGTAGCAGATTTACACTCCAGGCTTTCAGACAAGAATGCACTTTAAGAAGTCAAACAGACCTCGCCTCTTCCAGAGGATGGGTTTCAGGCACTGGGTCACCAAAAGAAGTAATATTTACTCTACAAGCTCAATGACTAGGTGGTCCCAAGTTTTTAGCGGGGCTCTAAGAAGCCCTGAATGTCTTAAAGCTGACGTAAGTGTTTAAGTGTTTGTCTGTGGGTGTACAGTTTATTTCTGGTTGTAGGGTGAGTCAAAAAACTGCCATTGTTACACAATGGGATCATTGTGTAAGAGAGTTTTGCCAAAAGCAAAACAAAGCAAGTTGGGTTTTGATGTCACATACTTAACCATGTGGTGGAATGACAAAATGTTCTTCTTTACTCAGGTTGAAACGGTGGGTGACAAGTACATGACAGTGAGCGGCCTCCCCGAGCCATGCACACACCACGCCCAGTCAATCTGCCACCTCGCTCTTGATATGATGGAGATTGCCGGACAGGTCAAAGTGGATGATGAGCCAGTACAGGTGTGATGCATTAAATGGTTCTTTGGCTTCAGAAAATATTCTTTTTCTGTATTTCTTGATAATGTTCTTATCAAAATACTGTACTTGTGGTTTTGGGTTTGACAACTTGTATACCATCAACTGTATGCTTACTAGTGCTGGGTGATGTGGACGACATCAAATATCACAATATCTTTGACTAAATACCTCAATATTAATACTGTGATGATACTGTTGGGATGATTATTCTCATAAGATAAGATAATATTAACATAAGATATTGACACAACACATTTTTTTAGTATTGTGGATATGATGACTAAGTAGGTAGAGGCAAATAATAAACACAGATAAAACAGCCTAAATTAATGTAATGCAGCATTTAAAACCAGGAAAAGATGACTTATGCCATATCACATGATATTCTAAATCCCAGATGATATCTATTCTCATATCATGATGTTGACATAATATTGATATATCATCCAGCCCTAATGCTTATCAGCTCAAAGCTTGTTTTTGTCTTTTTATCTTAAAACGAGAAGAAACATGACAGTATAGTAACTGTAATTCAACAACATCAAGTTGACCTGTTGGCATTTTTTAATGAGCGATTTCAGCAGGATAATTATTTTAAATATGTCTATGTAACCGGACATACCTCCATGCTGACGTAACAAGCAGCCATAAGTTGGATGTAAAACAGCAGGCTTTTGTTTAACTGACCGTTTGAGTTTGTTATTGTATCAATGACTGCTGAGACTTAACTTTGGAAATTCACGTCTGGTTAACAAAAGTCTGTTTATTGGGGACGTGGCATTGGCTGAAGAGGAGTCCAGTTTGGCAGCAGCAACAAACTCAAATCATCTTACCATCCTGTGGCTAAAAATAGATTCACATTACTTTGGCTGGGACACTCAAAGCTTGTTCACGCTCTGAAGACAACAAGCACTGAAGTGCCTCGCTTGTCACAGAAATGAAAATGTAACTATTAGTTTACAGAGTCTGCAAAAATGCTGCAGAGTATTTTTGGAATTGTTAACTTATGGCAAACCTAAGCAGCTATTTTTGTCTGTGCACTGTTGTCTCGCAAAGCTATCCCTTTTTATCTACCCACCATCCTGTTCTCAACATTTTCAGTTTTTCAACAGTCGTAAAGGAAACATTCAACTAGGTCGCTCCTCTGCTAAAATGTATCTTTTTTATACTTGTTTTTATAGTGCACAACTCATTAACATGGTCTTACATGTAACCTCATTGATGCACATGGTAGGATGTATCTTTTAAAGTGCATTTGCTGTAGGCATACAGTGTTGAAATGGATGAACCATAGAAGCTGTGACTGTAAATGATTTATAGATTGGCAGCTTTTTCCACTTGTTTTCCCACTAATTACTGGAACAGCTCCCCCATGTTTCAGTGCTGTGAATTTCAGTTTTACAATAAAAATGTTGACATGGTTTGCCCGTATTGAACATTGAAGTATTGACATATTTATTTGCTGAGCGTGCAACCAGCATGACAACCAGCATACAATGTAATTAGAGTGGAGTATAGTTATAGCCCAATATTATTCTGCTGTTATTAGGGGAATAACATTTTTTTGTTAACCTTTTTTCCAGATTACTATTGGGATCCACACAGGAGAAGTGGTGACGGGGGTGATTGGCCAGAGGATGCCCAGATATTGCCTTTTTGGAAATACAGTCAACCTCACCAGTCGCACAGAAACTACTGGCGAGAAGGGGAAAATAAATGTCTCAGAATATACCTACCGGTAAGAAGGAGCGTCTCCTCATGGCACACTGTCATGTGTTTTCTTTGTGAAATTGTGTTATGATGTTACCACTGGCTGTTGAGCAGCAAGGCAGGTTTGAAACAGCCTGGTTAAATGGTTATCTAGAGTAGAAGTAATGTGTTTATAAAATATTAGAGCCTGAGGAGGGGTTGGACTCCGCTGGAAAAATCAACAAGTACAGGAGCAGCCCTGCGCATACAAAAACATTTTCTCTTTTGATGCTCTTTGTTGATGCAGACAAAATCTCACCGTATCAAAGAATCAAAATCATAAGCTACAAAATGCCAATGAATTGCACATTCATTTGTGACGGGTGAAATTTGTGAAATTGTTTTGCAGGTGTTTGCAGTCGGCTGAGAATGCCGACCCTCAGTTCCATTTGGAGTATCGAGGACCGGTAACCATGAAAGGAAAGAAGGAACCAATGAAGGTGTGGTTTCTGTCGAGGAAACCCACAGACACAGAGCTAAACACAGCGAAGGCCTCCCAATAAGCTCAGTGGTCTGCGAGGTAATACTGGAAGATGTACCAGCAACATCAACAGACGTTATTAATGGGAGCTTCAGCGTGCTACTGCCTTCAGCAAATACCTGTGTACATGGTCATGCAGTGACGAGATGGATCCAGGCCAAATGAGACTAGCAGTGTTTATCTATTCACGGGCACGTAGATATTTTTAATATGAAGAAACAAAGTTAGTTACAAGTGAATTTAAACTGTAGTATCCCAGCGCTTTTCTTACCTATTTTTCTTGACTGTGTTCATGTCAAGTCCGCTCCTTGCCTCCACACACACCATTTTTTAATGTACACAATTTTATTCGAAAGTATATCAATGAATAATAATTTCGTAACTGATTTTAATGAAGAAATTTTTTTTGCAGGTATCCTGACAGGTCTTCGATGAGGCATATTCCTCTTTTGTTTTAACCATTTCTATTGTTCAACATAAAAACAGGCCGAATGAATAAATCTTGAAAACACAGTAAAGATCTGTAGCATAGAGCATAATATCAATATCAATAGCTTGATATCTTGTTCATGTCTGATATTTCGTACCAGGCAGATATTTTGAAGGACCTGTTTTCATTTAGAGGATGTGAGAGTTATAATTATCTGACTGAATATGCTACAGCGGCATTCAGAGCTTGAAAAGTCTGATTCAGCTGCAGCAGAGCAAGAGCCCTTCTGCTGTGTTTGTGTCGTTTCTCAAGAGCGGGCTCCCAAAACTCAGAGTAAGAATTGAGAGGCTATGTATACAGAAAATTAACAGTGAAAAAACCCTGTTAAGCAGTTATTTAACACAGAAACCTCTGTGCGAGGTAGTACATGGTTGTACTACAAGTGAAAGAGGGTTTTCATGGTTGGTTAGTGTGGAAGTCATAAGGGTGTGCCTGATATAGAAAAAGCACAAATATGTATAATGCTACACTGTGTAAGTATATTTTAATATTACTGTCATCCTATGATTGAAATAATCCCTTAATTTGGGTTACACACTACAGAATATATTGCAGCTCTCTGATTATTGGCATTCATTTTATGTCTATATCGACTCGGAAGTTCATTTTAGGTATTTTCACTACTATAGATTATTGCTGAGACACTGTTAAAAAAATCTACATATTTATTTGTTGACATGATTTGGTATTTATTTGTTTTGTGGTAAGAGATACATTGGTTGAAGTGATATAGGTAGAAATGAAAACAGAACCTACATTTATAGGTTTACAAAAGCAAAATAATGATTGTATATAATAAAATAATAAAAATATGAATATGACTACATGCTTCCATAATAATTTTCTCACTCTCTAAAATGTTTTGTGCTGTATCTTGGATTAATTTCACAAATGTTTATGTATCTTTTTTTCCCCCACCCCTCACCATGTATTCTTTAAAAATTATTCTTACACTCTGCATAATGTTCTTGCATTGAATCTGCGGTGGTGCTGAGAGTCCACAACCTCTGAGACGTTATTGTTATATCTGAACACTGGTTTTGTTGGGGGAGGTTAATAAATAAAGACAGCCACAAGAACTCTTGGGATGTGTTAGGTATTGATTTTTGTTTCTTGTTTGTAGCTTAAGATTTTCACAAATACATACAAAAAATTTTTGAAATTCACAGTAAGGAATGGAAAACTTTGCATTATCAAGAACACATCTTGTAGTCTGCTCACTGAAGTTCTGCGTATTGACTCAGCTTTAATTTCTGATGAAAAGGGAAGAATTTCGTCTCACCCAAAGATTCACTGAGGGCAGTTAAAGAATACTGTAATTTAGTAAAGTACCCCCTCTAGTGGCCACTGTAGGGATTACAACACTGGGGAAACAAATTCCTTAACTGCTTCAGCTCTGCGTCTCTCTGTGGGTTTGTTATCGCTGCACGGCTGAGCTTTGTCCAAACCCACAGAGCTTTATTTGAAATTCTAGAGGAGCTTCTAAGGTTTCCAAAGACACCAAATACACTCAGTGTCCACTTTATTATCCACCTGTACAATCTAATGCAGTTCAATGCAGCAGCTCTGCCATAAATTCTACATTTTAACAAAGTTTATAATGTTCCGTTTGTGTTGACATTGCGGAGAATGTGTAAATTGAATTCTGTGTTTATTATTGAGGTTGTAGTTTGCAAAAGTCTTGTACTGGACTATATTATATAGAGAGGTGTTTCTAATATTATGCCCTCCCCTATTTGTATACATGAGGGGGACAGAATATAAGAAACACCTCTCCATAATATGCAGTCCAGTACAACAGCAGCACTAACTATGACCTCAGTGCCAAACAAAGATTTGATTTAACACCTCTATTACTGTGACAAAAAGAAAACCTGAGCATTATAGGCAGAACATTAGTATTGGATTGTCCTAGATTGTGCAGGTGGACCTAATAAAGTTGCCACTGAGAGAATTTGCTGCTGAATTACAGGGCAATGTGTATAAAATGGTGCACAAGACATCTGTATAGTTTTTTTATTTGATGTAATGGTGCAGCCATAAAACAATGGCATCTTGGGTTTGAATATTTCTCTCAATATAAGTCTGGTGTAGCTTCAGTGACATGTTGGAACCAGCAGATACAAATTATGTATGTGACATTGTACAAGATGGGGAAAAAAATGGGAAGGGAAAGGAAGATCAGAGTTTAAAGGGTGAAACTCCATACCCTAACATTACTTTATGTCAAGTTCAAGCTTCAAGTTTCTAGTGTAGGTTTATTTAGAGCCCAGAATGAGTGTTCACAGTGTCAAAGTGCTTTACAGGCCCACAAACAACACCCCTGACTTAATCTACATTTTTTCTACAACTGGGCACCGAAAAAAACCTAAATAATTGTTTTCACCCCCAAAAAATAAAGAAAAAAAGTCATTTCTCACCAATTACAGAGTCAGCATACTACCACCTAAAAAACATAGCAAGAATTTATTTTTGCCTCAAAATGATACAGAAAAACTTGCTTATGCATTTATTCTCAGCAGGCTTGACTCTGGTAATGGTGTCTTCACAGGCCTAAGTAAAAAATTTATCAGACAGCTGCAGCTCATTAAGAAAGTGGAGCACATCACACCAATTCTCAAATCACTGCACTGGCCTCCTGTGTGTCAAAGAGTAAACTTTAAAATCTTAGTGCTTGTCAAAGCAGTAAACGGTCTTGGGCGTGCGTACATCTCTGATTGACTTGACCCTGATGAGGCGTCTAGACCCCTCAGGTCATCTGGGAGAGATTTGCTTCCCAGAATCAAAACCAAACGAGGTGAAGCAGCTTTTAGTTCCTCTGCTCCCCACCTGTGGAACAGCCTCCTGAGCACATGGGGACCGCTACGACAGCTTACCCATTACCCATTACCCATCCTTACTGTATTAATATGCCTCTGTGAAGCATTTTGAATTGCCTTGTGCATGAACGGGGCTGTCCAAATAAACGTGCCTTGCCTCAATCCTTACAAGCAAGGAAAAAAAGAAACAGCAGAGACAGGAGACCCCTTCCTGACCTGACAGGTGTGTCATAGATGACAACTAAGTGGGGAAATTGTAAACAATATAATCATATGATAAAAGAAAACACACAAGCAGACAAATGAAGACTATAAAAGATGCAGGAGGGCTCGACTGAGGCAGGCAGCACTGCCACAATGCCGCTACAGCAGCCAGGATGAGGGGGATGAAGAAGACGAAGGGGGGTGATGAGGAGGACAAAGGGGACTGAGGAGTGGAGCTGGGTGGAGGGTCAGTCCTGGGAGGAAGACCATCTCATTCAGACACGGCCATCATACTCCAGCATATGAGGCACACAAACAAAAGATGAGGGGCGGAAAGGAAAACATCAGGTAGGTGCCAAGACTTAAAAATGCAAGGAGAGAATACGGTACATAAATGCATGAATGGAGCAAAGCTAATGGCTGTGCAAAGGGCAGGGGAAGAGGAACCAGGGATAACAGGATGTGGAGACAGAGTCAGGCTGTTGACCTAAAACACAGACACCAGCCAGCCACACAGACAGAGGAGAACAGAGGAGAAAGTGTGGCAACACAGGAAATAGGGTGTGGGAGTGGTTATAGGGCGAGATCAAGTCAGTCGATAAGCAAAGTTAGCATTTGATCAACTTCTTGTTAACTGTTAACCGTTACAGTTCATTAATGCTACAGCTAGGGTAGAATACAACACTGTTAATGATTAGCTTAGTCAAATATATCTGCCGCTCTCTCATTGATTACATCACTCGTGTGACAGTAGAAAGGTCCATCATGATAACCAGAGTGGCATTCACTGGAGGGCATGTGAAAGTCAGGCAAAGTCAACTTTCCATGACACTTACATCTGTTTTGAGTCAGTATGCTGAGTATGCTGAGGTGCTGCGGTAGACTTTTTATAGTTCTAATTTGAAAGACCCTCTTCAAAAACACGGAGAACACTTTCTAAAAAAACCCCAAAACAAAACAAAAAACAAAAAAATCTCAGAAATTCTGATATTCCCATGCTGTGTGTTGACCTTTGGATAGACTGTAGTAGTCAAGTCTAGTCAGGTTTATTTACATAGCACATTTCATACAGCCTGCAGACTTAATGTGCTTCAAGACAGAAAACAAAAATACATACATGACCAACCACATATAAAAGATATAAATAGGCACATATAAGATGAGAAGGCATTACATATATGAAAAGATATAAGATAAGATAAAAGCATAAGATAAGCATAAGATGAGCAATATGTCAGCTTCAACTCAGTGTACTGCACACTGGATGACTGGTGCAAATACTACTAATTTAATGCAAATATGTCTGACACAACAACTTAGTGTGGCTGATACATTACACAATATTAAAATTGGTCACATCATATCCATAAGGCCAAACACAAAGGAGTGCAAAATAATGACATATTTGCAGCAACAGCTTTGCTGTGGATGTCTGGCTACATGAGGTACAAGCCTTGTGAAAAAAAAAAAAAACAGTCTTTCTCAATGCTGTAACTCTACACTCAATCATATACTTCAATCCATTTCTTTAGTTTATGTTTGCTCAGCTGCTGCATGCTCAGTCACTGATGCTGTGGTAAACATGGGCCAACACCCTTTGTAATCATATATACAGGTAGAACAGGATGGCCACCACTCTGCTGTGCCCCATAACATACAACACTTTACTCCACTCAAAATAATGGCCTTTCACAGACGACAGCAGCACCAGGTACAGCCTTGACCCAAAAAAAAAAAAAAAAGCCTTCTATACCAATGAGCTTTAACCAGCCACATCAGCGTTGAGATATCTGTTGAGATAAGCGAGTGGTGTGCTTCCTACACTCATGGTTTAAAAGGAGCAGCTCAGACTTTAATTAGACACTCCTTTGCTGTAGAGTCGACCAGCCTCACCGTAACCATGACCTTCAACGGCACCTGGAAAGTTGACCGCAATGAGAACTATGAGAAATTCATGGAGCAGATGGGTGAGTGACTTCTAGCAAAACAGATAGATAGATAGATAGATAGATAGATAGATAGATAGATAGATAGATAGACAGACAGATAAATAAAACAAACATTACAAGTAATAAAATAAAGTAGCTCAATACAAAGAATATAAGAAAAGAAACACCTTAGTATACCCTGTTAGCATAATAATAATAAAAATACTATAATATATCTATAGAATATCTACCTAGATCTTTCACCTTTGAACCCTTGCACAGAGAATATGTATAATGAGATATGTATCTGCAAAATATCTACAGAATAGAATATGTATGTATAGAGTAAATGCATAATCACAATGTATAATTTATAATTTAATTTCCAGCTGACAAGTAACAGAGAATCATGCACACACACCACTTTCACAAATAAGTGGCTTCTGGTGTTATTTATGTATTTCTGCAACTGCATATCTGCAGTCTTTGCAATTCTGCACAATTAGAGAAAATAGTTTGTTAAAGACTTTATTAGGCTATTTGCATGGGTTAAGCACATAATGTGAGTATTATCACATCTTGACATTTAGTTGTCATCCATGCAACAGATCACAATATGATGATGTGATTTTATTTTTAAAAATGTGATAACATTTGGCAGAAATTTTGAATTCCTGCACGCATTTAAGACTTGAGAGATGTAGTAATTAACCACATTGGAAAATAAAGCAAGCAGTGTTTAAAAAAAAAAAAAAGAAGAACACTTGGTGCAGTGATGGCCCATTGTTTTTGTTTGACTTTTGTACCTGCTTGGCATCACTGAAACAAAGGAACTCAAACACATGTTCATCCAAAGTGATTAAATCATGAGTAACTTCCTCTGATTGTTCGGGGCCTGTGAAACATATTTTGTGTGTCTGTTGATAGGAATTAACATGGTGAAGAGGAAGCTGGCTGCTCACGACAACCTCAAGATAATCATCGAGCAGACTGGGGACAAGTTTCATGTCAAGGAGACCAGTGCCTTCCGCACGCTGGAAATAGACTTCACCCTGGGAGTCACCTTTGAGTACAGCCTTGCAGACGGCACAGAGCTAACAGTAAGCACCGCTATCCCTCATTACACTCTCGTAATTACTCACAGGGACTTAGTCTTTGCAAAATCCAAATCCAAGATCCAATGTAATGGCTCCCTAAGTATTACCTATATTGAAGTAATTTTGCCTTACCTTTCTCGTACTTCCAAATACTTTGAGATGGGCTGGGCATTGCATTCATGTTGGACTTTGAACCTTTCTGTAAGCATTGCACTAAGCTGCAGTAGTGAAGAGTTCAGGAGTCAGCTGGAAAAGGCTGAACTTTTATTGTGGTCACCTTTGCACACACAGTCAGCCTGTACTCTTCTACAATCATCCTCGGGACAACCACAATAATCTGCCCTTCTTCCTTATGGCTTCCTTATGATTTAATGGTTTATGTCATGAAAAGTTTCATGTTTGACCTCACAGGGTTCATGGAAGATGGAGGGAGATGTGCTGAAAGGACTTTTCACCAGAAAGGACAATGGAAAACAACTGACAACCACCAGGGTCATCCAAGGAGACGAACTTATCCAGGTGGGTTGACTTTATCAGTGCATAATCTATTCAAACAATTACGCGCAAAAATTACTGCTTTTTGTCACCACTTTGTGTATGTAGTCCGGGAAGTCTTTTCAGATAAATATGAAAAAGAACTTCTTAATCAAGTGTATACACATCTAAATTTTCCCTTCTTTGTGTCAAATATTTGAGACAACAGCATCGTGATTTATCTCAGCATGGACATAACACATTTTTAAAACACTTGCAGTGGTCAGCCTGTCATGTAGCCAATTAGATGTAGTTCATTCAAACTAAGTGGACCTGCTGCTAGATATGCACCAATTTTAAATTAACCCAAACTACCTGTCACATTCTCAAATCTCTTATATGAACTTTCTCCAACAGAGCTACAACTACGACGGTGTGGATGCCAAGAGGATTTTCAAGAGGGGTTAGAGCAAAGTGGTGCACAAATCTACACTTTCAGGGATGTGTCACTTCATCATTACATACAGTATTGTATTGAGTTATTCATTAGTTGGCTAGTTATGACGCAGACAAATTGCCAAGACTGCTCACACAAAACCTGCTATAATGCCTATATATGAAACTGTTTTGATTAGTGTTTGGTTTTGATACCTGCAGAAATAAAGCCATTTCATAACAGTCTATTGTATGTGGGGTTTTTTTCTGTCTTTCTTTCTTTATATTTTCTAATGCTCTATGGAGGTTTGTGCAAATTTAAAGAGGACCAATTATGCTCATTCACAACTTTTCAGTTTTTATTCTGGGACTCCACTAGAGTAGCTTTGCATGATTCACAGTTAAACAAAAAAATCCTTATTTATCTTATACTGGCTCTTTATGCAGCCCCTCAGTTCATCCTCTGTCTGAAACAAGACGATTTAGCTCTGGTCTCTTTAAGTCCCCAAACCTAAAACCTCACTTTCTTCTGATTGGCCAACTTCCAGGTGCTGGAAGCCAAATCTTTCTTCCTAGTTGGGTGACAGAGATTTTTTTTTTCTTTTACATTTTGTGTGGTTATGCTGGCTTATTGGTTAAGGTGCTTATTAGAGTTATGTTAAGGTTAGGGTTAGGTCCTGTTGTCGGAAAGCAAACAGTAAACCTACTAAGGCTGCGTTCACAGTAAATCCAGGCATGTTTTTGTGCTCTACAACTTAATCAATGAGAAAATATCAGAGAGAAATTTCTCTG
>OMLB01018184.1:0-24168 GCA_900302555.1 Myripristis jacobus | reverse complement strand
GTACTCTTAAGGTTTGTGTGAAAAGTTCGGGGCACCTTGGTTTTTGAAATCAATTTCTCAACTTTCTGTTTGAAAGAAGAATGTGTACTATATGGCAGCTCTGCACTCAGAGTCCCATAACTAGATCTGTGGTCAGCGGACTCTTCACTCTCTTGTTCTGTTAAGTTTCCCAGAGATAAAACCACAATCGATCAACCACCCATCCTGCCACTCTCCCCCGCCACTCCCATCTCTTGACCTACTATACTGCTCAAGTACACCGGAGACTTTACTCTACTGCTGTCTCTCTGTGTCTGTCTCTTCAGCTCTCTGCCTCTCTCTCTTCTCTCCTGAACCTTTGAAATGCATCATTTATTTGTTCCATTAAGCGCCAGACAGCCGAGCCGAGTTGTTGTTTATTGTAAGAGCAGGGCTCGGGGATGGGCTCAGAGCAGAGCGCCATGTTCCTCTGCAATCACAGATTCACATCGCGAGCACAGCAGATTACACATGATTAGCTTCGAGATTTACTCAATAACAGGGAAACGTCCTCATTGCAGAGGTTGTTAGGTGAACAACTTTACCGGTGCAAGTTGTGCTGTGAGCTTTGCAAGATCCAAAGCAATCTCAAAACAGATCTCTCCTTTTTCTGTTATTGATCCTTTCATGAAAATCCTCTATTGGATCTTGTTGTGTCTTTTATTTGCTTAATAACATTGCTCACTTTGCTCCTTCCTTTGGTATTTGCATGCACGTGGGTGTACAAGCATAGGCAGACTTGTAACCATGAGCAATTGGAGCGCCTTTGTTTTTATGTGTGAATATGCAGGTCTGTATCTCTTTAATGTGGGCCCTTAAATGTAATAAAGCAATGCCACTGTAACAAAAGTAATAAAAAATGGTAAGAACAGGAACATCAAGAGCTGTATATGTTTTTCCCTGTGGCCCAATCCAGCACGGTCAAGGAATCTGATTGCTTTTTTCCCCAGCCAAGAGCTTAAAGTCTGAGCAATCTATGATTCCCTGCAAAAGACTGAAAAGAAAGACAAAGGCAAAAGAGATGTATATATCAAAAAATACATAAATATGCATGCTTTTCAAAAGCACTGGATTCCCCAGATTCCTTGGCAGGACCGTGAGCAGTCTTCAGCAAAATCTAAAATAGTTTGATTCACAGTTGTACCACAAATGGCAACAATTTCTCTGATCTGTGTCCCTGGTCAAATGAGTAGCAATCTGGAGGACTAGGCTGTGAAAAACATGTGAAAAACCCCCATGCAGCATTATCAGAGATGCAAGTGTTTTCCTTAAGATGATAACATGGAATGGGTCTCCCACTTTTTCATGTCTGGATTTCTCTCAGTGCAAGCAGCTAATAAATTATAGAAAATTAATACTCTGGTTGTGCTTGGGTGGCTGTCAGCGTTCACTGAGACTTTATGAAAAGAAAACAACACAGCTTTCAAATAAACCGAGGACCCAAGCATGTGAGAAAATTTATGCACTGGAAAGACTTGTAAGCCTGCATAGATTACATTTGTTTCATATTTACATGTCAATTTAAATGTAAAATCAGCACTAACATTCAAAAGTTCAAAAGTACACACTACGCCTTAAACAGTCTTAAACACACACACACACACACACACACATACAGTTTGCATTTTGGGGTAGCAGCCAAGTGACTCAACCAAAACCCCAGGATACAATTTGCGTGTTCTTGTTTATACTGATGGCTACATCCAGGCATCCAGTAAAAAGTGGTCTAGACTTGAACAGCAAAGAAACACACTGAAACTGACATTTTCAATTCTGATTTGAATGCTCAGATCAGAATTCATGTGGTCTTTTCCCACTGAGCATGCTCGCATCGCTGTCAGGGCATCATCATTCATTCACTGTCAGCAGTGATGGACAAAACAAAATATGGAGGATCACAGTTACAGTGTCGGGGGACAGGAGGTTACAAATTTAATAGATGTTTGGGAAGATGCTTCAATCAAAGCCTTTTTTTGCCGTCTTGCCCTCAGTCTGCACAGGTGACGGACTGCCGCCACACCACTGTTACCACCACTATTTTATTCAAGGACTGTCATGACAATTGCTTTTTGTTTTGTTTTGTTTTGTTTAGCAGGTATTCTTGTTGTAAATGTGGATGTGGGCGCACAGCAGAGATCAGCTCACACTGATGTCAGATAGAGGTCACATACAAAGCTGAATGTGAACAGTCAAGGCAAAAAGAGAGAAAAAAAAAATCAGACTCGGGTCACTTTCAGCTGCTGTGAACGTAGTCAAAGTGTAGCAGATGCTGCTCGCTATGGCTGCATTCACACTGCAGGCCTTCATGCTCAATTCCAAATTGCTGCTCACATCTGATTTTTGGGTGACTCTTTACATCTGTGGTGTCGCCATTATCCAACACCAGTATGCTCCGGCAGCAAATTTAAAACAACATTTTTTTGCACTACACATAAATGGAAATTACTGCAGTGATTTTACACAAAATAATAATAGTTCTGACTCAACACATAAAGTGGCAAGGCGTGAGTTGAAATTTGAATTACCTATGTCTTATAGTATTTGACTTGCTATAATGAAAAGCTGGTAAACTTGATAACAGAGTGCTGATATCCTAGAAACGGCTATCGGTGGAGCTGCTCTTCATATTGAAGCCTGAACGTTTGGAGGCAGTTTGCTGTAAGACTGAAAAGGTACTCAATATTTAACGAGAGAGGAGTAATCAGACTTTACAGAAAGCAGAATCTGAAGAGTGGGCTGGGCTGCAGAATTCAAAATATTCTCTGTGGTGTAGAAAATCTCCTGCTCTCCCTCGTATGTTTGAGTCAGCAATGCATTTTAATTCCTGTCAAATGTCCGTGTCATCGAGTTTCACTGGGCTGGAAGGCTGGATAGGATTGCAAATAGGAATTGTTTGATTTCTGCAACAATCATAAGCATGCATGTGCACACACACACACACACACACACACACGCATGCACACACACCCCAATGCACAAATGCACCAACACACAAACAGATATTAACATACTCATATCCAAGAGAAAGCGATCGAGGTGGGGGGAAGAGTAAGTGTACCACAATTTCAGAATACAGTAGAAATTAATTCTGCTTTGTTTTCTGCTCCATTCTACTCCTGTCACTTGCAACTGAAATATGAGCTCTGTGTACACAATAACAAAAGACACTACATTTTCTTGAAGACCAAAGTTGTTTGTCAGAGTTTGTGTTTATATGCACCTTGGCATCGTGGCCTTGAATGCCTGCACTAATGCAAAATGAAAGCACCATCAATTCTGTTTGTGAAGCAGTTCATAATAGAATTTTAATTGCAACTAACAAACGCATGTGGATAAGGAGTGTCAATTTAGACAACTTTCCATTACTACCAGTAGATTTCATTTAGGCTTTGCTGCTGATCAGAAACACCCTCATCCATCCATATACAGCAGAGAACATCAAGTTCCTATCAGACTGTCTCCATACACTGAACTGACCTATAGGAAATATAACAATAATTGCCATTCAGAATCCCTGCTCGGACATTAAGCCCCCAAAATGGGAGTACTGTATTACTTTTAATTTGTTTCACAGCACACTTTCACATTTAATTTAAAATTGTAATAAAGCCACATTTGGCAGTGTTACCTACTCGGTGCAGCTTGCTTGCAGTGTAATGTGTAACAAGTGTCATTTGTGGCTAGGTTATGGCCTGACAACAACAGTGAAGTGGGGAGCCATCTGTTTCACAGCTTACTGGCAGCAACCTTGCTGTGTTCTCTTTGAACTGAAGTCACCACCGAGTTCATTTCTTAGAGGGAAACTGGGTGTTTACTCCTGTGACCAAAGGAATGATCAGTGTGCTGCAACCAAACTCAAGTATACTTAAAAAAAAACTGCCAGGGCAAATAAAAACTATAAACATGCATGATGAAGAAACAACTGAACTCTATTAACACTATTTAATACTTTGGCTTGGTGATTAAATTGTGTTTCTGGTGCCATTTTGTTGTTTGATGTTGTATTTTATTCTAGCCAAATGATATTCTAGTCAGACCCACTGATTTGCAGCCATGCTGAACAAACATAACAAAAATTCAGAATCACAAAAATTAGGCATATAAAAGGGATAAAACACCTTTTTTTCTCCCATTAAGCTCTTGTACTGTATGTGCATCACATTTGAAGATCAGTTTAAAAACAGAATTACACCCAAAAACAATGAAATGACACTGGGAATGCAAAGGAAATGCATTCCCATGTGCTTTTTTTCTTTTTTTTTCTTAACAGTGTTAATGTGTTTTAGGTTGCAATGTTCCTTTACTATTGAAGGGAACATTTCACCCTGTCTTCACGCAAATCTATGGCTGTGATTACCACATAAATCTTCTCCATACATCCAGCATGGCACCATGCATGTGTTCAATCAGCAGGCAGGAAGAACGGGAAAGGTCTCAACTCAGCCATCAGAGCATCTAATGGGTTGATCTTTCTTCTAATAAGCCCCACCATTGTTTACCCAATTAGGGAGAGCACACAGTGATTGAAAGTGTCTCCTTGTAATATCAAAGGTCCCATTAAGTGAGAGGGGATAGGTCTGCCTTTAATCGATAAATGATTCATAATAAGACAGGTACTAAATTATTTAGCCTCCACAAGTTTGTGAAGCAGGATTGCATAATGCAGGACTTTAATTGTATCATACATCACTTGGAGTTCGCCATGTAGGTGGAGTGCTTTGGACTGCAAGTTTTTTGCTTATTAGAAACCAAAAATAAGGATAAAGATAAAAAAAAATCTTCTATAAGCTTTGGAAAGTCACTAAATATGAAAGTAAAACTCTGCGTAACAGCTACCTATATCTCCATCTCCGGCTAAAGGGATCTTCCCTAAATGTAATATTTTCAAACCACTTGTGATATTGACCAGCACCTTTTTATACAAGCACTGTGAGCAGCTTTCTACTGACATTTTATTTCACTTTTCCACCCCCTGCCTCTTTGATGTGTAACTTAATAGTTTATGATCAACCTTGAGCCCTAAAACTCACAAACTGAACCAAAGGAAAGTAAGTACATCAGAAGGACCACGATAAAGGCAGGAGACTTTTTATTCCTGGCACTCACATCGTCAGCCAATTTCAAGAAAAAAACTTGGAATGATGTTAAGATATATTACAGCATGAGCCTAGTGTAGAGCACATACCATATATTGTTTAGGTTAGTCTTAGCTGCAGCGGCCAGATTTGATCCGAGTCCCAGCCCTTTGCTACATGTCATCCCTCCTGCCCTGTCTCTCTCTGGTCTTTACTGTATCTGTCTAAATGCCAAAATAAATAAACTTAAAGAAAATAGGTTTTTATTTGTTACCATTTCCTATGGGCAACAAGTCAGGCTGGGGATAAACTGCAGCAAAACCAAAGTCATGTCAGTCACACACCAAAAGCAATAAGAAGAAATCAATAGGTCACAGAAAACACACAACTTCACATACCTGGGAAAACGCCATGTAACACAGTGGGGGCACAAGCCAAGGAATTCACAACAGGGTTTAAAAAAAAAAGCACATGCATCATTCACAAGGCTAAAGCCAGTATGGAAATCTCACCGAAGTTCAAAACCAAAGTCTGTATAAGCTGCCCGTTGTCAATTTAATTAGATGGACCAGATTGCTGAGAAACAACACAAGAGAACATTCAATAAATTGTCTACCTTCCACACATCATGCATATATTCTGGCCAAACTCTACCTCCAGCAACAAAACCTCTTCAGAATCACTAAGCAAGAAGGAGTACACACGGCACAAAGGGATGCCAGTGGACTTGGACTGGACATGTGCCATTCAAAAGATGCATTACACTGGACTCCATAGGACAAAATAAAGAGAGGGAGGCCCAAAGTGACATGGTGCAGAACTCCACCAACAGAGCCAAGGAACCGAAGAGAAGAAGGCCCAAGACACACACAAGTATAGGGACTTTGCTGCTGCCCTATGTGCCTGCCAGCACAATGGGCACTGTGGGAGCACCTACAGCACTTCCAATCTATTTTCATTAGTTGCCATATGGGCTTCTAGACGGCAGGAGTTTAGCTGGTAAATTAAAAAGGAAGAATACTCTGATTTGGTTTTAAGCAAGACAGCCATTCTGATACTGATCTAAATGCATCCAGTTTCTAACTAGATGCATGATTGGTGTCACATCTTGAGAGGGAGCCCAAGAAATTTTACAGCACCCCTAGTAGTAATAAAACTGCTGGACAGGTGCTGAAAAGTATTAAGCAACTCTATGTCTGTTTAATGGGCTATCATGAGAAATATCTTGACGCTGTTTTATGGAATCCAATCCACAACTGCAAGTTTCAATTAAAAGCTAAATGCTTTGCAGTTAAATGTTGACTATTCAAGGTCAAACATTGTATATGATGAGCTAGTACTTTATGGTGCTGCTTAGTATTCAAGGAATATTCTGAGAAGTTCTCATCAATTTTCAGTAGCGAATAATGAGCTAGTTGAAAAGAAGTTCTGAGTTGGTCTGAAATTAAGCTGCAGCGCAGACTGTTTAAGTGGTGAATCTGGGAGATGAAGTGACGAATAGAATGCTCCAAGTCAGAGACAGATCAAAGTCCAACTTTTATCTCACACATTGCTTCAGTTTGAATAAGGGGCAGGAGGGCTCACGCCAATATGAATATGAATAAAAAGAAAGGTGTTATACAGTCGATAGAGATGGTGCAGCTAGAAAGAGAGAGAAAGAGTGCAGAAGAAAGAGAAAGAGAAAGTTTGTAGGAGATGGCTTCGTCTGAAATTATTATGACTTTTCAGGCAGCCCTTATCATCGGTGACCTTTAGCATGAGGATGACGTCAGGTTGAAGTGGATTTGCAGTTTTGGAAAGTGTACAGCATTCACAGCTATGGTAATTGTGCATACTGTACATTAAACTTTCTTTTTCATCAGTGTTTCTGCCTTACCCAGTGTTAGTGCTGCTGTATGGTGTGTGGGTGTGCATCAGAGGATGGCGGGAAGAGGCTGTGCTGATGTGTGTCAGTGTCCTGCTTTAACTTATTAGCATTAATATACAAGATTCATTAAAGAACACCTAAAGTGGAAGTCTCAGATGCCCATTCCTCTGTGAGGGGTAATTTGCAGCAGACAAGTCTACTATTCTGCATGTCAACGGGAAGCTAATTGTTGTTTGTTTGCTTTTTTCAGGGATGTGAATGCTTCCCTCCAGCAGGGCCCTGAGAACGGAAGGGAGGGAAGGGGGTGGGGGGTAGAAAAAGAGAAAGAGAGACGCAGACGGTGAGACAGAGAGAAACACAGAGAGAGAAACGAAAAGGGCAAGCAAGATAGCAAGATAGTCATTATTGCCTGCACTAATGAGAAATTAATTACACCACAGCTGGCATTGCAGACTGTATTACCAGAGGCTGAGTGTAGGGGGCAGCATGTGGCATCACTACAGCTCAGAGTGATTTGGGATGGAGGGCTGACAAGGAGGGCAACGATTACTGAAAAATAGATTTCGCTATGCGATATTATAAAGGTTTTCATTTGAAATAAGGGGGAGCTCCTTGGTGGACAATAAAACAGAAAGCATTTGTCCCTGAACTGAGAGCAGCTCACGATTAAAACATACTTCTTTATGCTGACAAACTCCCACAGAATAATTGCTGCCTAATAGCTTGCATCATTCCAACTGGGCTACACCGCAGTAATGCAAACAGCAGTGAATGTCTGACATTTGATAAGAGTGCGCATTCTCAGACAACTAATACTTCGGCAAAGCTAATACAAATACACATTCACTTGTAATATTTTGTATTTCTGCATACTGAGGGTGTTCACCCAGGCAGATACAGCTGTGGGCTTGACATTTCAGGTTTCCCATATCTTACCACACATCTGACATGAAATAAATTGATGGGCATTTTGTTTCTCAGCTGAAAGTTGATGGAGACACACACACACACACACACACACACACACTCTCTCACACACACTTCCTGGCTGACACTGATGTCCGATCAGGGTGCCTAATCATCTCCTTGTCAGTGGAGGACATTGAAAGCTGCCTCTGCAATTTTGGGCTTAATTCCAGGAATTTCAAATGAAATGCTTCAGAGCCAAGAGCTTAATAAAATGTAAGTGTTTTAACTTCTGGAGCCAAACAAGAATCCTTGAATCAAAATCCAGATAGTGAGAATTCAAAAGCATGTTAATCAAACACTGTAATTGGAAAAGTAATCGAATGCTCTGCCACTTGGTATTTAAATTAAAAACCTAGCTGAGTCCAGGTGGGTGTTCAAATGGCTTCAATTAGATGATTCAGTAACCCTCTCAATGACAGGCTATTAGTTACACAGTAATGACAGTAAATAATTCAGTATTATCCAAGTAAAATCAATGTTGTAATAAGTTATCACATTAGAATTCAAAACCGCAATAATTGCTGAATTAAAGGTAAAAAAAAGTAAGTGGGAGCTACCATATGTATCATATGCTATTGAAGATTTAGAGAGGCGTTGGAGGTGAAGCAAAAGCAAATTAAAAAGTAAGATGTCATTTTGTGTGAGATATTACTGCATTAGCAGCACGGTTGAGATACATTTAAAAGAGGCATTGTAAAACGAGAATTTTCTTTCTCCGTGAAATATTTGATTGCAGAATGATCTTGACTTGGGTGATGATGCTCCACTGGGCGTTTTGTGCTTAGCCCAATCTGCTGTCATCATGCTTTCAAAGCGGGTATGAGGATCCCCAGGGGTCATTTAGGAGCCTTGAGGGATCCTCAGCAAAATGAAAAATTGTATAATTACACTGTAATTCACTTGAAAATGAAGTGATTATTATGCTCAAGTCTCACCACTTTGAATCTAATTCCCAATCTTCAAGTATGAACTCTAAACTTTAAGATGTTACAAAAACTTTTTTTTTCATATCAGGGTACAAAATCAGCTGATATAAGGATCTGAGGGTTAACATAAGTCAGCTTGGGGGTCCAGTCAACAACATGAAAAAGTTTGAAAACCCATCGTCTAGACTGTCTTTCTTGTGTTATGCATATATGGCTCTATGTTTCTAGGTTTTTTGGGATCACACTTGTCTGTAACAAGGGGGAGGTGGGGGCTGGGGGAGTGAAGTGTTGAACTTGCAAAGTGTTAATCACTCTGTGGAAATAGCTACGTGAGGCAATGAATCAAAGGAATTGTTCCTCCTCCATTCTCTTTCTGCTTAAATGCCTTTAAAATCTATCCCAAGCTCCTCACCTCCACCCTCAGTAGCTCAATACACCAATTCCGGCTGTGGAGGAGGAGTTAGCTGCAGTATATTTGTCTTGCCTTAATTGTTTTGCTTTTACAAATGGATTCCAAGGAGCCTATATATGTAGCTTATACAGTAAATGTTTTAATTTGTTGTCTCAGTGGTAGTGCCAAAAAGTATCATATTATCATATTATATTGGTGCTAACACAGTTTAAAGAGATGTATACAGACACTGAAGCAGATTTACTGAATTCAACCCACTTTTAATACAAGAATAATGCACAAAGGCAAAATATTGCGGCAGTGCACCATAGGTTATGATATCTAGCCATATCCCCGTCACCCTTACACATCTCTGTTGCCTCAGACAGCTTTCTGTGTATAGCTGTCCATGTAATAGCTCTGTAATGCAACCTTGATTTTCAGTGGGAATGTATTGCTGTTGTTGCGGCACTCGCACTATATTTACTATAGATATGGACTCACAGTATATGAATAAACTGCATTCACACTATTGACCCAGAAAATCCATCATTCGTGTCTGTTATCTCTAATCTGTGCAACTGCTCAGCACCTCTTCGCTCTTGTGCTTTCTCCCATTTCTTCATTAACTACAAAACACACATTTTTGCACAATACACATATTTGTTCAGTAGAATTTGGGTATGTGACATTGGCAAATAGTAAAAAAATAAAACAAACAAGCGAAAAAAATAATAATAATAAAAATAAAATAGAAGTGTTGAAATAAAATGTGTCAAAAATGTAAATAAAATGACATTAAATGGTGAAATGGTGTCATTGTAAGTTGATCAAGATAAATTATTAATTTAACGTGTGCATGCCTGTGCTTGTGTGTGTGTGTTTATTTGCACTGATGAATGTACGTGTGCTGTTATGTGTGTGCAGGAGGCAGTCTGTTATGAGAGGCCCCAGCGGACCTGGTATTCAATTACATGATCGAGTATTTGTGAGGCAAGACCGATGGTGGTGTAAAACTGTTGCATGGTCCGAAGGTAGGCGCCATGGTTAATTTACCTTTCATAATGAGATGGCCGGGAAGAGGAGGAGACGACGAGGACACTGTGATACAGACGGTTGGAGTGATAATAGAGGGAATATGGAAGTGTCGCAGAGCACATTGCAAGTGCGGCTTGAACATGTGAGCAGTGTGGCATTCCTACTGGCATACAGCGAACGTAAGAGGCTATTATTTGTAGGCATGAATGATATGAAAAGTAATGAAATAGTGTAATCGTGAAATAGAAATAGTTTTATTAACAATTGTACTAGGACTCGGCTAAAGAAACGTATTTTAGGAAAGGGTAATTAATGCAAAGGAGAGCAGAGGAGAGGAGTCGAGAAGAAAGAAGAAGAGGTGGAAGGAGGCAAAGGGAGGAAAAAAGAGGTGAGAGCGAGGTCAGTCAGATGAAAGGACAGAGGGATGAGAAGAAAAAGCTGAGAGAGCAGAGACTGTGTGCTCCTATGCCCTTGTATCAGAGGAGGGAGGAACAGATCAGACCCCAGGGAATTAAACCATTTGTTAAACACACACACACACACACACACACACTACACACGCGCACACACACACACACACTCAAAGTAACAATATTGACTTGAGTAAAGCCACTCTTTCTCCCTACTTGATATGTGTGTGTGTTGGTGTATTTGTGTGTGTGTGTGTATGTGGTTGGCTCTCAGATCTCAGAGAAGTGAGGACAGAGGCTGCTTATATACTGGGCCTGATCAAATATATGAGCAATTTGTTAGCAGCTAAATAAATCTAAATAAATCAGACAGACGTAAAAGTCGGTTTACAAGGGAGAAAGAGACATCATTGTTTCCCCTCGATGAGAAAAAACAATTAATCTTCTTCTGATCCCTATTCTACTCTCCTCTCCTCTGTCCTGTGCTGTTCCACAGGGAAGTGTCTGAGCTTTAAATGACATTCTTGTTTGTAAAATGAAAACTTATATTGAGCAATAATTGCTTCTACAAAAGGAGGTGGTCAAAATGCATGTCCTAGCTCACCACTCTTAAGGATTTCAAGGATTTCTGTGCCTATAGTTTTGATAAGGAGAATGTTTTTCAAGGCTATAACAAGAGCCTTTCAGATAGCCTGAGGGGTAAACTGAATATTCTTTACATATAATATAATATTACATAACATAACATAATATAATATATTTTACCAGAACTCTGTACTTTATCTTGAAGCAAACTTTAGACTCAATACTGAGGTGTCCAAAAATAGGCAAGCTAAGTTAGCAGACTCACTATAGGAATTGCAAATCTCCGGATATCAGCCTGGAATTGAAAAACAGCCATCATTTCTCTGTGCCATAGTAATGGCTGTGTGTCGTCTCTAAAAGTGGAAAACTAAACCTTTTTGTTCCCGATGGCGCTCATCAATCTGAATATAACAGTGACTCATTTCATATGGGTAATTCTCCCCTGCTGTGACACTCTCTACACCACTGCTTGCTTCAGGGCAACAGACTAGCTACCTCGACAACAGCCATGGCCCAATTACCTGCGTCTGAGACAGACACACACTCACAGACACACACGGATGCAAATGCACATTCAAGTATGCATGCACTTGCACAAAAACACATAAACATGCATGGATGCACACACATGCACACAGACTCCAAACCACAGGCTTGCACATATAACAGAAAAAAAAATATTATATTGCATTATATCACACAGAATTGTAATTTATATTTTTACTATTCAAGAAAACTCCCAGTATGCCTTGGCATAAGTGATATTCACACAGTGTAAACAATGATGTATCAGGCATTCATTAGTTCTGTGTGATCACCAACTTGAAACTACAATAACAAGCCCATGCTGTAGCAAAATGACTAAAAAGCGTGGGGAATGTGTAACAACAACAACAAAAAAAAGACAAGAATCTGACGGCAAAAAAAACAAAGAAAGGTCGCTGCACTAAAATACTGCTGCTGGCTTTATAATTTTACTGAGGAGTCTAATTCATGTTGGAATTAGGAAAGACTGACAACTTTCAAATATGTTTGCAGAAGACACTTTCTGCTGCAGCTTTATACCTTCAGGTTCTGTTCTTGCTGCCCTATTTTATTATGTTTTTTCTTTGTTTTGTGACTTCATTATTATTATTATAATTAGTGGTAGTAGTAGTTGTAGTAGTAGTAGCAGCAGCAGCAACATTTTATTCTTATTTATTTTCTTAATTCATTTTTTTGCCTGCTTATGTTCTTTCCTAGCCATTTTGGTCCACATTAGACTTTGCAAGCTTCAAGATAGCAGTCTTACCAAGTTTCATTTACTTTTTTTGGTGCAGAATCTTTAGTGTGATAGAGCACAATTAAGCAGGTTAGCAAGGCTGACACTGTGTGTCATAGAGAAATTACTACTGTTAACTCAAATTGTTGTAAATCATAAATATGCCCTTTTGTGTGACCTGGTGCTGGGAAGACGACCTGTATGTTAGGCAGCCGGACGCCTCATAACTCGATGTCTGCTCTCTTTTATTTATCTTAGACGTTCTTACGATCAGAGGAGAGATATGGGTACCACATCAACTTTATCGGCCCCAGTTCAGAGATTACACCAGTGTCTCAAACATGCACACACACACACACACACACGAACACAAACATGCACATAGATGTAATCTTTTTATCCCTCTCCTCTCAGACGCTGCAGCGTACGTGAAGCTGTGGTATGAGGGCTATTGGATTGACACAAAGTTGGCTGGCTCCTTACACACAGTTATCTCATGGTTGGCTGAGCCAGGTGTGTGTAATCAATGAGTCTAATTAGAAGGTTGTTTACCAAACTGCTGATATGCACTGGCCTTTTCACTTTGTTTTTTTCTGGGTCAGGGAAGACTCAGATGAGGATAGAGACTGTATAATCTCCTCTAGAAATGATGCAAGCTGCCACAGCCGGCATCACACACACACACACACACACACACCAAGCATGTACATGGACATGCCTGCACACATGTGAGCACAGAGCATCACGCATATCCATAGCCGCCAAGCTTTTGTCGGGTTGTTTGATGTGAGAATGCGGTCTAGGAGACAAAACCCTGCAGTTTTAGAGCTCCAGCTGGCCGATGCTCTCGAGGGACAAGAGGCCAAGGACCGTGCAATCTGTCCCGAGAAGATGAATATGGCCTCGGCTTCAAACAGTCACACACATGCACATTTGTCTTAATACACATGTGAGGACCTCTATATTCATTTCCTAACCTCTAACCTCTAATCCCCACCACAACATGTCCAACCTTAAAGGAAAATTCAACCCTCGGATACTCTTCCACTGTTTTGTCTTCCATCTGTGACGTTCAGTGCATTCCAGGGATTATTTTCTGACGAGGTGCTAAAATTACGTTCCTTGGTTTACCCACTTTCCCCTCCACATGCCTTGTGTACTTCTACCTCAGTTAGTGATTTCCTCATTTCCCAGAGCCAATTTTGACAAACGTGGAGAACAGTTATGAACTTGTTGGATTGTTGGATTCAGCTGTGGGTTGTACGTGACCGGATTAAAGTTTGCTTGATATTGGGTGTTCACTGGGTATTTGTTTTCTTTCTTTTTTTTTTCCCCCAACTTCAATTACATGTAGCTGACAAATAAAAGCAGATGGATGAATGTATTTCCTGGAAATCGAGCAACAACTTACAACCACTTTTTGTCAATATTTGAGAGAACATTTTTCATGTGTGACCATCAGAGGTTCACACATGAGATAGACAACTGAAATATAGATACAGAAATATAGATATAACTAGATATAGATATAGATACATAGATTTTTTTTCCCCCACTTACCCCTTGCAAGGTATCTGGCGAGGTTGCCAGGCTGCCGTGGTTTTCCCTGTCTCCCTTTTGCCCAATACAAAGCAACCAGATGAATATTTGTTTGTGGAGCTAAAACAGTAAAGAAAAAAAAATCCTTGTGAAAAGAGCAACAGATCTTTCCAAAAACAATGACATGGATACTCGGCAGGGGGTGAAGATTTTTCTTGGGGACTATTTGTTGCTGAGGAACACCAGCAAACTGCATGTGTGCCTTGAATTTGTACTGGGTGGCAGCAGATATATAGTTTCCTGGTGTTCCTTGGCAGAAAATAGTTCCCAGTGAAACTCACAGCCCCTGGAAAAATAATGGTTCAGCCATTGTTCTGGATCAATATCCTCAAATGGAGGTGCTTTTGTACTGTGGGGCAGTCAAAATCTTACTTATTAACACTAACCCTAATTGGTAACCTTAAATTTACTCCAGCTGGATCTTACAAAGATAGAGGTACAATTACACACACACACACACACACACACACACACACGTGCACGCACACAAAAAGATGCACACACAGACAGAGCCACTTTTTTCTCTCTCATCATTCCTCATAACCGAGTGTCAGGATGCTGAGGCAGGAGGAGTACTCGGTGAAAAATAGAAGCCCCTGGCAGCAAACTATTCACCATTTAGAAGTCATTACCTCTTTAGAAGACCAGCTGGGAAAAAAGCAGCCAATGATGTGTAAATATGACAGACAGTGGACTTGTCCTGCGCTATCAGTTAAAAGAATGAATCGCATTAAAACTCCGCCATAGGTTCCATATGTGCCCAGCTAATTAAAAACCTCATATGAGGGACTGCTGCCGTGTGCATTCACTGCACATTCATTTAAAGGGATGGGACACTAAAATACGTGGTTTTTCATTTCAAATTCAAACGGAGTCAGACAAGCGGTTTTGCTGTGGATTAGAAGCTACTTTCACAGGTAGAAGTGGGAGCTGTCCAATAGGAGCACGACCTCTGTTCAGAGTCAGAAACAGTTTTAATGGTTAAGTTTGATCATGCACGCAATCAGAACATGACCTCAGTTTTTATTCCTCCCGCCCCTGTGTGACTGACAGGAGTGTCCTTGCCAGGATCAGCACAATGACACACAGGACAACTACAAGACAGATGTCAAAAAAGACACGGCTGGTGATGCCGTCTCCATGACAAATCCAACCAAAGTGAACGTTTTTAGTAAGTGAGCTCTACAGCAGTGTTAGTATTCAATTCAATTGGTAGTATTCAGTAATAATTATAATAATGATAATAAATGAGGCAAACTCCATTTAAAACTGGGTTAACCATCGCTGGCAGTGTGGAGGGAGAAGCAGACAGTGGATTGAGAGACAGACAAAGAAAGAGGGGGAGTCAACTATATAAAAGAGATTCTGAGTGTATCCACTTAATGTATTTTTATTTAAAAGGGGTAAGAAATAGCAAAAGAGAGAGAGAGATAGAGAGAGAGAGAGAGAGGGAGGGAGAGAGAGAGAGCAACATCAATTCCCGTGGGAGTGAACAAAAGCCTACACTCGTTTTCATCATGGTGGAAGCTTGAGGTAACATGAAGTGAGTCAGAGGAGCAGTGCAGTCTTTGAGTGCTGTGTGTGTGTGTGCACTGTGTGTGAGTCGGTGTGTGTGTGTGTGTGTGAGTGTGTGTGAGAGTGTGTCCAGAGGAGAACGTTCCGGCTGACCAGGCAGATGCTGTGTGGGCTGACATGGCGGGAGGTGAGGGTGTCAGAGCTGGAGAACACATATTTAGTCTCACAAGGCTGCCTTGTCTCGACCTGCTGCTCAGTTACTCTGAAGAGATACTGGCCTCTCTGTTCTCCCTTTCCTTTCTTTTCTTTCTTTCAGCAAATTCCTCAAGCTGTCTTTGCATCTGCCTTCCCCTCTCTCTTGCTTGCCTGCATCCTTTCTTTCTCGCTATCTCTCTTTCCGTCTTGGTTTCTCTACATTGATCTCAGTCCCTCTTTCACTCTCTTTTCTCCTTTACTCTCACAACCACCCACTTTATCTCTATACCCAGACAAAGCAACAACTCTATCTTAACAAGTCTATTAACCTCATATTCAGTCTTACAATCCTGTTTTTTGCAAAAAAGTAAGGGTAATCCACAATGAGGTGGTCTTCTATTGAAAAATGCCTGCCACAGAGGCGAAGAACCTGATGTTCCTCTGTGGAGGTAGAGGATAAAAGACCACCATGTCAGGCCATGGAGTATGGCTGCACAGCTTTCTTCACAAAAGAAGTCAGGAAATTGACATAAAAATGTATAATTTAGGGTTGTTTTATTGGCCTACAAGCCTCTGCTAAGAAGAAAAAAAAAGTGTGCAGTGCATTAGTTTGTAAAGCTGTTTTCATACCAGCATCAGTAGTAAAAGCAAATTAACTGCAATAAATTTTCCAAGGGTGGGGGTACCATCTTCTTTACATTTCAAGGTTGCCAAATATCAACTAGGAGGCACTCACCGGCTGCTGTTGCCTGGGTTAGAGGAAAGCTCCACTTTTGCCAATCTGTAATAGTGGGAGTGTACTTTAGTCTCAGTAATGTCAGTCTTTTTGACTGATTTTTTTCCACTTTTTTTTTTTTTTTAGAAAAACCAGCCCATTCACCAGAAAAAAATGGTTAGACTTTCATGATATGTCAAAGATACACTGACATGTCACATTTTCAAGTTTCGTGACATGGTAAAGAGCGAAGAGCATTGCATTAGCATGACCTTTCCTAACCTTAACCATGACAATGAACATCTTCCTAACTTAAACCATGACCTTTTCCTAACCTTAATCAAGTAGTTTTGGTGGCTAATGAGGCTACAAAGCAAACAAAATTTTTTAAACCACCTAACAAGCCAACAGTTAAGTCACATGACGTTGACGCAGGCTCCACCACACTTACTATAATTATGAATGTTGATATGCAGCGTATTTTTGGTTCAGAGACATTGACATTTTTTTAAGCATTTGCTGGTTTGCAGAAATGTTAAATTGTAGCATTTAATTCTGGAGACAGAGTTGGAAAAACAAGACTGAATATGAGCTTAAATGACTTTCTAAGTGCAAGACGAATTTTTTTTTTATTCTCACTCTCTGATTTTGTGACAGGTAATATTTTGATGCAAGTGAGTGCAGTACATTCTTTTATTATTTCCTATATAGTATTTTGTCATCCGGGGAGAGTAAATGATGCAGTGTAGTTTGCTCTCTCTCTGCAGGTGTATGCTGTTCTCCTGTAGCAGTGCTTCTTGCTGTTGGGGGACTCATATTGTGACTTACTGGTCCATTTCACTGCTCTTTGGCTGTGGGAAGAAAATGCTAATGAACAGTGCGGCGGTATTGAGTGTTCCTCCTTCTTATGCAAAAAATGATGTGATGTTGTTTTCTGCCAGAAGAGTGGATAATGGAATTTCTCCCTCTTCGTCTGAATCATTCCCTCCCTTCTTGCTCTCTGTCTCTCATTCTCTCTACCTCTTTCTTTCTGTTTCACTTTGTTTCCCCCTCTCTCCCTGCACCTGCTCTTCCTCTCGGCCTCTCCCTCCTTGCCTCCCTCTCTCTTTTATTTGTTTGGGTTCGTAATGTTTTGAGGATGTTTATTAGCTATCGAGTCAAATTCATGCATATTTCCAGCCTTGTAACAGGCCCGGCGGACCATTCGTTTGGGAATTTGAATATGTGAGATGAAGCAGAGGGAGAAAATTGGGTCTGTCTGTCACAGTGAGATGGTGAATTCCTCTGGTTGCTAGAAAGAGAGAAAATTACCCATTAATTTCCATCACAACTGATACCGGGTCATAGATTCAGAATGAAAACTGAATTATAGGGCAAGAGTGATGAAACGAGATGACTTTTATATGCTTTGATATGCTTTTGTTTGTTAAAGCATTGTGTGTGGAAAAGAAAAAAAAAGACTGTTTTGCAAAATCTGTTCAACCTAAACAATGAGAGGAACTGATTGATTTCCTTGTAAAATTCACAACAACCAACAAGTGCAGTATTTGAGCTAAAGCAGAGCTTCCTGTCACAGCCATTCATCATGTGGAACTGGCTTGATTCGCCCCCCTGAAAAGACAGGCTGAGAGTTTTGATATATTGCTGCTGGTGGGGTAAAAGCCTTTTATCTTTTAATTCCAGTTTCACTTCAGAAACACAAAAATTCTCTTTGAAACATATTCACATGCTCACGCTTGTAACGCGTGAATTAGAAACATTTTTTTTTTTGGCACAAAACAGATTAATGCTTGACTATTGACTATGCAGAAGCACTTTCAGTATCTGCAATGATATATCACGCATAGATCAACTGTCTGATGTGGAGTGTAGTCAATCACGGCACCAAATCAATCGAGGTAATGATGCAGCAGCAGTAAGTGAAGAATAAATTAGAGAACTTGGTGAAATTTGCTCCGCGGGACCTCAGTCAGGGGGAAAAGTGGAAAAGCCTTCATGTAATTAGTCCATTTGAAGAGAATGATAATGAATGGGATTGTCATGTAGGCTGCTCATTTGAATCCAATAATGGATCATATAATTAGCAGTGGGGCAGCAACACTGTCTCATTTTTCCACTGTAATTAATCTTTCGGTCACACAGAGTATCCACAAAGACCTTAAACCTCACAGACTGCGACTCAGATCTAACTTCGAATGCACATACAATAAGACCTATGGAAAGTACATTTAATAGACTTAATGAATTACACAGGCTCATGAATTACACAAAAACTCACCATTCATTCAGCATATTTTACACAGTTCCATTATTGTGGTACTTCTAGAAAACTTGTAATTAGTCGAGCAGGAGGAACAATTCAGGGTTCAAATTAGGTTTTGCTCATGTTAGTTTGAGATATTTGGAGATGAGTGAAGAACTACTGACGATAACTAATGTACTGATGAAAGATCAGTGTGAATGTAATACGGGAAATGTGTCCTTAAGATGTGGGGCGAATAGCATTTCCAATTCTCATATTTCAGGTCTATGAGGTTTACCGCAAAAATCCCATCTCACATGAACTGTCAATCACAGAAAAGTCTTCCAAATTGACAGTTTAATTGTTGCTCTCTTTCAAAGCTATAGCGTACAACTTTTCATGTTGAGACAGGAAGTGTGTCATTACTGTCGCCCTCCTCCCCCTCAGCTGGTCCAGTTCCCGCCCCAACACTTGTCACTCATCTTGATGAGCTGTCTTGAACTTGAAATGGCATCTAGCCTGAGGCTGAAGTAACTATGAGGGCAAATTAGATGCTTAAGTATTTTAACCCAGCAGAAAAAACTGAATTGAATTGAACTGAATGCCTTTATTGTCATTGTACATTACAATACAACAAGAAAAAAAAATGTTCACAAATGTTCTCAGAATTTAATTTTTGAATTACATTTTTTTAAAGCTTGAAAAAAAAACATAAATATCTATGTGAATGTTTGTATGTATGTAACAGATTTGATCAAACAAAGAAAAAAAAAAGATGAACAAGTGGAAACTACAAATGCACTGTGCGCACCCCTTGTATTATCATAGCAATATTTAATATCCCATATTGACCTTGACCTTTGACCAACTTTATAAACATTCGATAGTGAAAGTCCTGACCTGACCTCCGACCAACCGACCAAGCTGGATCCAAATCAGATAAAAACTGTCCATGTTATCACGGTGACACAGAAACACCAGGGATTGCAATCTGCCACACTATGAGCAGGTGTAAACATGCACAAAATATGATCATTTCTTTCCGAGTGCATATGAGCAGTTCTGGCCTAAACATGTCTGACATTTCTCTCTCTGTGGTCCTTCACAAGATTCCTTCCTTTTCTTTCCCCTGTTCCACATGAGTTTTTTTTTTTTTTCAATCAACCTGAACTTGAACCTGAGCTCTGAATGTCTGAGTGCAGCCTCATTCGTGGTGACACAACTGCTCATATGAAGGTTAGGACTGTGAGGATGATCCCTTTTTCACTTGGTAATAAATTAGCCCATGGAGCAACATAGGTTAACTTTAGTTGACTATCTAGTCAGGGCTGTGTGGAATTTTCTACGAAAGTATCAGCACCAGAGTGTCCAAGGCAGCATAGAGCCGCCAGGCGCATCTCGAGTGTGGGTATTATGATGTTTAAGAAATGTTAAAACAACCCTATCTGTAGACATTTGTTGTCAGATTATCCACTTAAATTAAGCATTATGTCAGCTGCAAGTGTCAATGTACAGGCGTTTCTCTTTTGCGTTTCTGTGTAACATCAGCATCACAGTACCTGTAGCTGAGGCACACCTGTCCACTCCATGTTAGCCAAATGAGGAACTGAAATGTTGCCACACTCAAGTACCAGAGGCATTACATTTCTGCAAAAATATCCAAAATGTCTCCCAACTGTTCCCTGATACTAATCTGCTCATCTCCATTGGTTAATCAAATGTCATGTCAAAAGAGCATCAAAATTCATACTGACAGCCTTCTCCCAAATGTCACTGAGTTTGTGTGTTTGTTTTAACTTCTTACATGAGCAGTTGTGTATCTGCTCAAATATTCACAAAGTCTGTCTTTATATCAGAATCTCATATAATAAACCTATCCATGCACACTTTTTGACTTGTTCCCGACAAATCTTTTCTTGCATGTGGATAGTTTTAATGCCTTTTAATAGTCTATCTATGAATTTAAAATAGATGTGACCATTATTACCTACTAATCATAAAGCCTCCACTGGCTTTAAAGAATTAGATATTACAGGTAATGCACAACAAAAAAGAGGCAGCGATACTGAAATTTGTTATGGTTTTTTTTTTTGTTGTTGTTTTTTTCCCCACAGATCTTGTCTGCTGCACATATAACTTCTTTTGTTTCTCACTGTTTCCGGCCATTGTTTTTGCTATTGACTTCAATTTACTGTGGGTTCTAGTCTCACTTTGATAGTCAAAACCTGGCTCAGTGCAGGCCACTCCCAGAGCAAATAGTAAACACTCTCACATGTCCCAAACATAATTTAGAGGCAATTCCAGGTAAACAGGGGGATTTCAAACATTGCAATATGCACAATAAAAGCTGCAGATGGGTGGGTTCGTGTCTATGTGTACGTGCATGCACACACATACATGCACATTGACAGTAATAAACTGGCTCTGCAAAGCTGGCTGGTAGAGGAGGAAAAAAGATGTGGCACAGGTGGCCTATCTAACACTTGAGGCTTGAAAAATTACTCCAGCTTTGGAGATTTGTGCTCACAGTCTATCACACTGTACCACACAAAACTTCTTGCTCTCGCTCTCTTTCACTCAGCCATGAACACACACACACACACACACACACACTCTCAAATGCCTACACAGCATGCACACATGCTCACATGCATGCACAAAACTAACCCCACATGTACATAAGTACACACAGACACTGACAGTGTGTTACAATTAGCTACATGTAGATGTCAGTTGTATGGAAGAAAATAACTTGTCTTTTCGCTGCTATCATGACAACAAAGACAGTTAAAACAAATGGTGGCACTCAGGCCTGCATGCATGTGGACATAATTTACATATTTTACATGTGTGTTTATACAGTGCAGCAGAGAGAGGGAGAGAGCAGCCTCCAGACCTATGCATTAGATCTTTTCTCTGAGTTTTTTATGTATTACGTTTTTCATCCTATTGCTCACAAAAGTCATTTCCCAGGCCACTTTTATGGATGCCTCTTTCTTTTTACAGGGCTGCACTCACATTATTTAGGCATTACGGTGTGGATACTGCACTACAAAAAACCAAATAGACCTGTTGTCTCTGATAGGGAAGAGACATACATCAGTCTGAGACCAGAGGAAAGGGCAGCGATGGGAGTAATTATCTGCGAAAAAAAGACAATGATGTGAGGGGCAATAGAGGAACCCCACAGGCAAAAGCACTGTGAACTACATGACTTCCTTATCAGCCACAACAGCAGGCCAAAAGAAGTAGTGGGCAATGTTCAGGAAGCTCCTTTGAAAGTATTGTTTCACAAGTTATGTGTTATTTGGAAGAAGCTGGAAGAAGAAGAAAGAAACTGAACTGTAGCAATGCTGCCATTGAGAGAAATAAGAATAGTTTGGTTTTTTTTTTTATATAGGAAATTACTTTGACGGAAGTCTGTTTCCATATCTATGTCAACGCAATGTTATAGTACAAAATCTTGAGTGCAAAAAATATCACATTAGAAATAGAACACATTAGAGTATTTGGTTTTATTTGACACAAACTACAAGAGAAGTTCACAGAATTTATAATGCAGAAAGAAATGCTGGGAATGTTAACTTTCATTTGCATGTAAAATCTATCATTCCTCTATTTTTATTCAAACACCTGTCAGCCAGTCCAAAGACCATAGTCTGACCCTTAAACCCACCAAACAATCACATTTCTTTTCCTCACAGGAAAACGGAAGAAATGTTACCTTTCTGTTTTTATGTTAATCAAAAATAAATTATTTAAGGAGGTTCAGTTGAAGCAGGAGAGGCAGTGTGCCAACATAAAAAAGGATGAAAAAAAGTGCAATGTTTCTTTTATCACATTCACAGTGAAAAGAAAAATGTTTCACCATCTTACAGCAGATTAATGTACAGTATATCATAATATACACCATTAATAACACACGTGGGAGAAGTTTGCCCACATGCATGACCAAAAAAAGTTACTTAGTATAGTGCAAAGCTCTGCTAAGGTCACATCTGGACATTCCTGCTGTGTTTGTGCTAAGCCACACCCACTTTAGGCACTGGTGCTGTCATAGGCCACGCCCCTTTCAGCCAGTCAGATGGGAAAAGTTGGTCAGTGTTGCCTTGGCTCATGACCAACCTCCCCACCAAGTTTTGTGACGTTACGTGGACAGGCTTGGAATGTACATCTCAGTTTGTGCCAAGTCCCGCCCTCTGCCATGTGCCCTTTAATCTTATTGGCTTGAAAAGTTGATTGCTTCTTTGCTGGCCTATTGCCAAACTTCCCACCAGGTTTGGTGCAAATCTGACCTTTCTGAGTTATCCTGCTGACAGACTGGTGGACGATGGATGGACAAGGGCGATCACATTACCACGTGCCGGAGATCTCACCTCCTCGATGAGGGTAGTTTACAATTATCATTTCCTTGCTGGGGAAATGACATATTTTCAGTGGCATAAGAGTATCTGTTCATAAAAAAATCAAACCAGTAATATCATCAAAGAGTTCCGAAAGATCCTTCCTTCACATCACATAAAACCTGCAGCTTCACAACTTTCAAAGTGATTCAATCAGCTCCCATGGTAACACACTTCTGTGTTTCCAAAACCTTGTCTCTTTTTCTTAAGGCACGGTAGTTGCATCCTGTAGAAGTTTAGTCATTTTGAAGAACAGGGAATTCATGACAGCTCAAGATAATGCAAAAACCACTTAGTCACTTTTCCATGTTTGTTCTAGTGCACCCTGCTCACTTTTCAACAGTCCCTTTGTGCGTTATGTCCTGCCACAGCATCCTGTTTCAACCAGAAATGTATGAATTACCTGAGCAAGACATCAAACTAAAAAAAAAAAAAAAAACTATCCAAATTTGAATTTGCTTGAACTACCACCATGCTACTGCAAAAATGTAGTTAAAGGCTGCAGGTACAAAACATGATAGGGCGCATCAAAGATTGATGACAGTACTGCACTCCAGTCTCCTCATTTCTGACTCATTTCCTTTGACTCAAATCTGTCAAAAAAGCCAAATGTTGAATCAGTAACAATGCTGTTCAGTGCAGCTTGTGAACTTATCTTCCCCCTGCCTTCTGTGTGTTCAGTGAACTATTTAGATTTGGTCCGTAGGCTGATCAAAGGCCTCATACTTGAGATGGTTTTAATGAGAGCTTCCGGCAGCTAATTATTCTGAATGACCTAATTGCACGGGATACTTCTGCCCCCCTCCCTCCTTCCCCTGCCAAACTCCTGTCTTTGTTGGCCTGTCTGTCTCATCTTCCTTTGACCGTCTATGTTCGGTTTCTCTAAACATCCCTCTTTCACTGATGCACTCTCACATTCTCTCTCGGCCTTCCTTTCTCTATGTAGGATGCATTCATTT
>OMLB01018183.1:0-27326 GCA_900302555.1 Myripristis jacobus | reverse complement strand
CTTTCCTGGCAATTATTTCCTGCCAGAGAGAACCATTAAACTTTCTTTCTGTTTCGTGAATATGATGGACAGATACAGTTTGCTGGTGTTGTTTGGCAGGAAACAGTTCCCATTGAAACTATTCCCGACAACACTTCTCTCAAATCACACAGAAATGCACTAAGGTGACTGATAAAAAATAATTTTCATACCTGACAACATCCCTGATTTTCATGGGAGTCTCCCTATTTTTAACCCTTTTTCCTGCCGTGTAATTTCTCCTGTTAATCTCCCGATTTCATTGTGATACAATTGAAATGACTGTTTTTAACTTTGTAAATGTGGCAATAGAATCACAAACTTTTTTCAAGTTGGAGAGAACGAAGCTGATTGATGAATCACAATGACACAACCTGTTGCCAGATCAGTGAAGCAGTTGTGAAACAGGAAAGTAGGCAAACCACAGTAGCAGCATAACTGTATCATCAAATCACCTTAGTGCTTACAGAACTAAGGTCAGAACAGCCACTTTCTAAATGTAGTCATGGACCAGCCATTTACTAGGTTTTTATGTAGTCTTGTTTTTTTGTATTTTGGGTGAACTGCTCCTATAAAGCCAGTCATTTTTTTTTATTAATTGTCATGTTGGACTGAAAGAAAGCAGCATCTGGAGTCCATTATTTTGGCTGAAAAATTCTGTCATGTTTAACAGAACAATTATGGGAAATTAATTCTTGACATTGTGACAGAACCTGTTCTTTTTGTGTGCATGTTTGTCTCTGTGTGTGTATGTGCGTGTGTGTGTGTGCCCCAGTGTTCCAGGAGAGGCCGGAGATCCCTCCCACCCAGGCCCAGGCCCAGGCCAGGAGCATCCCCCCGGACGAGTACTCCTACACGGCCTCCATCATGAGGCTGCTGTGCAACAAACCTTTCATGCTGCTGGTGATCAGCTACGGTGCGTCTCCTGTCTGTTTCATCTGTCGGTGTGTGGCGAGGCGGCAGCACCCCGTCCCAAGGAGTGGGTCCCTGGGTGTTATAGCTAGAGAGGAGGAAAAGGCTGCATGTCCTAATTTTCCCTGTGGCTTGTCAAGTCAGACAAAAAATGTTATTGAGTCTCTAATTCACACCTTGATCCAGCAGTAAGGATTAACAAACTGTGCATCAAAAATCTCTCATCCTTTTGCTTATTCCCTTACAGATCAGTGTTCCCTGTATGATGTTAAGTAAAAAATACTCTGAGACGCTCCAAAATCCTAATTTTAGCTTTGCAATGCAGATGCAGTCGCTTCATTGAGCTAAAAAGTCACGTCAAATAGATATTTTCAGCATCTCATAGATGTACATGTGAACGTTTGTCATTGCATCAGTCGTGACCTGCAGTTTATCTCACCGTCCAATGTCAATGTTAGCTTTGTAGCGTGGATGTTGTTGCACTACAAAGGCAAAAGGTTAGACAAACATGAAAATCATTATGCAGAGTTCAAAATCTTATTTGTTGATATTTACAGTCTTTATCGGTTTGGTGCTCAAATATGAGGATGTGTCATCATGACTCATCCGACATGGCCACACGATCAGTTTTTGCCACTGAAGGCTCAAAGGTCAACATTTAATGATTGACATTTTGAAGATGAGCTGTTTCAAAATTTATTAGTGAGGACAGTAGGAGTTTAAGACCCTTGGTGTCCTGTCATTCCTCACTGAAAGCTCTTACAACCTCTCTCTCATTTCACCAGAAACATTGGACTGCACAGATAAAAGCTTCTGAGGTGTAAACATCTCTAGTCTGCAGTTGTGTAAAATAAAGAAGTATTGATTGACACACGTTCTCGGCTAAACTTAAATGCTTTACCTATAATGTAGACGTGGCTGAAGGCCGGTGTGGACTTGATGTGTGAGGTTGCTGGCAGTGGTTTTAGACGGAGCGCTGACGGCACCAAGCATACGGTCCCATCTGGACCTTCTCCTTTCCCTACAGGTCCTCTCAGAATAGATGGAGACTTTTACTTTCTGTCTTTGTCCTCTGCAGGGCTGAATGTTGGCTGTTTTTATGCCGTTTCCACCCTGCTGAACAGGATGATCATTGAGCACTACCCTGTAAGTCCTGGTTTGTCAGGTGGCAAACATGTTGCTGCCTTATTTCCTGTATTGCCACACAGGTTTGTGTCTTTGTCTTTCTTTCTCTCTCCCAAACATCCCTAGAGAAACTTGCTCAGTGTCAGTATGTCCAACATGTAGATGATATTTTGTCTAGCTGCCAAGGATGTGACCCTAATACAGATAGATTGGGTTTCAGTGTTGAGTCCAAGGACAAGATAACTGTGGGATTAAAAAAAAAAAAAATCTTTGTTGTCTTTCCCAGGGTGAAGAGGTGAATGCTGGGAGAATTGGTCTGACCATTGTCATTGCTGGCATGGTGGGGTCCCTTATATGTGGCATCTGGCTGGACAAGACCAAAACTTACAAGTAAGAAATTCTTGTTACACACTTGTGAAAAAGTAACCCCACTTTTTGTCGCTCCATACATGTAGAACAAAAACGGATTGTGTCAGTTCATATGTTTGGTAGTCCAACTTGTTCACATGGTAATCATGTTTTACACATAAAAATGTTCAGCGTTTCAAAACAGTAGGGATTTCTGTGTTTTTGCAGCATTTGTGCTCCAGCCGCTGTGAAAGGGCAGTCAAATTGAAGCATGCAAACATGAAAGCCATTTCATTTTTTTTTCTTTATGCCATTGTCTTTTTGTGGCCTCTTGAGCTTCAGTTGAGTCTGTGACATCTGAAAACTCAGCGTGACCTCTGCAAGGAAGCGTTCCAACACAATTCTCAGTCTCCAAGCTCAGTCGCCCCTCCTCCTCTGCCACAGTCTTATCTTTGTGCCAGAGGAAGGGCTCCTCACATGCATGTCTTTTAAATCACCAGTTCACAGTGAGGTGTCTAAGCGAATTAAAGCTTCTGATGGAAGTGGGCACCACTGAGATTCCAGCAGTACTGAGTTCTCTGTCTGATGTCCCTCTCTACTTATCTGAGCCGACAGGCTTTCTGCACTGGTCCTCCCAGGTCCCAGCTCAGGCCTTGCACCACTGAAACCAGCAATAATAAAACCTCAATAGTAAAGGAGCACAGCCATCTAAAAAACCCTAAATATCAAGTAATGATGCTTTCCCTCACTAATGTTTTCACTCAAGCGTGCATTTGTTTTGGTCAAGCAAATTAAGAATTTCCTTCTTTTCCCTAGATAGCTGCTCATTTTGTGGTCTGAGGCTGAAACAACATTGAACAGGTTCCTCAGCAGGAGAGCCACCTTTAATTATCTGGCACCCAATCTATTATGATTGGGAAAAATGTGTCGTCAAATTCTTAACATGCCATTAGGATACATAGCTGTCAAAGCAACCAGGCCAGATTTCTGTTGTTGACCCACACGCTCCCATTGTCCGATGTGGGAGAGAGGAAAAGGACTATGTTAAATTAACAAAAACATTTGGGAGCAATATTTCACGCGTGGTTGTACAACAGAGAGCTTCATCAGAGTAAGCCTGTTTGTGTAGAAACCGCCTGGGTTAGGACAGGAGGTCTTCAGTGGCCCAGGAATATTGTTTTTTCCCGCTGTGACAGGATGGAGCTGCTGTTTGTCGAGCTCCAGCCTGCAGCCACCACGTTTAGAAGATTAACTGCATTATACTTTTTAAGGCTCAGGGTGTTCTAGCACCCAGCGTCGTCTCTGACCTTTTAACTCCTTAAGAGTCCACACACACACTCTGAGCCAACCCCTGGCTAAGTAAGAAAAGTAAATGTGTTTTTGTGCTGTGGAAAACAAGGCTAGACCAAACAGCATCACCTATTAAATCATGTCTCAAAGCCTACTTTTGTGGACATTTTTTTTGGTATAATTGTTTTCTGTTTTGTTTTAGTCTATCTTAATTCTTGATCCTACAAAGGTCTTTCCTCCTGTCTTCTCCTATCCCTAACCAAATTTTTTTTTCGGTCTCTTATTACATCTTGTGTGTTCATTTTATTCCTGCTGTAAAACCCTTGATTAGCCATATTATCTGTAACTTTGTTTTGAAAAGTGCTGTATCCATGAAGATTATTAATATTATGCTGCACTACAATCGTATTTAAATTAGTATTATATAACGACTTTCATTACAAAGAAAAATATCCATGATTTAAAAAAAATGCCCTCTGTGAAGAAAATAAGGAATGCATTAAAATGAAGCACATTTTGAGTTGCCATTGACATTTTAAAAGTATTAAGGTGGGTTGTCAAAGAGAACACTTTGCCAACAAAAATCATCTTTTTATCAGTATGTAGTCATTGGCATGCATAAACTCCATCATATGAGAATATATCCCTTTTTATACAGCAAACTGTGTTGTTGCATTATGTAACTTTTGTAATGCATGCTTCTGTCATGGGATGTATTTTTGTAACAGTAAATGTAAAATCCAGATGAGATTAAATTTAATTTCTAAGATGATAGGAGCTGTAAACAACATTTCAGCATATTCAGTGCTCGAGTTTGTCTCTAGTGACTGATTGTCCTTTCCTCTCTCCGTAGACAGACCACCTTGGTGGTGTATTTTCTCTCTCTGGTCGGAATGCTCATCTATGCCTTCACCCTGAACCTGGGCCACATGTGGGTGGTGTTTGTCACATCTGGAGCTCTAGGGTATGTAAAGCTGAGGAGTGTTGTCACCATGGACATAAACAGAGGTCACCTTAAATTCCCTCTACACTTGGGCCATAACTGACCCATAAATTCCTTGCAATGAGAAATGATGATTTGGGAGGCGTGGCAGCTATTTCTACACGTTGAATCATTAACAGATCTCCCAAGTTCTTTGAAATCCTTAAAGGTTTGTGATTAAAAAAATATGAAAGGCTGTAAAACATTTTGAAAATGAATGAATGGTGTTAGTACTTGACAGTAAACGCATCAATATGTTTTAGCTCTTGGGACCTTCATGTCCTGAGAGGATAATAAGTAAGACCTCTAACGTCTAATTTTACCAATGTCATGTCAACCAAACATCCCATTTTGAATCCTTGTATGTCACCTGAAAATTCCTTAAAAGCCATATAGAAGTCCTTGAATATGATGTCCATGTGAGTGTGGGAGCCCTGAATGAGATATTTTGGCTGTTGAAAAGCTTAACCTAGCAGCCAGGGTGTGTTAGCAGCCATCACAGTTGGTGATGACCTTAAATTTTTTATTCCATGCTGCTGAAGGCGTCCCGCCTTTACAAGTGCAGTCTACAGATAATGTATAAAGTCAGATGTCTGGCAGCCACAATCTTAGTGTAATAGTTGTGACTAATTGTAACGCTGACGTTGTGATGAACCATATCTGTCACATGTGCTTTCCACAAGTCCTACAAACTATTTTACTAATAGCCACTTCCAGCATTCTTGTTGAGGCTTTACTTCTCATTTCCCTGCTATTCTCTCATCTGGCAAGAGTGCCGCTTTGTCAAAGCAAAATTAAGACTCCTCTGACTCCCCAGTACATGGGCTTTATCCCTACAATCATTTCTATTTATAGTAAGCTGATTAAGCCAATATGTGGTTTCCATAGCAGTTCCTTTGTCTGATTTCCATTTCATAAAGCAAGACCGGAGTTATTATAATGCAAAGTACATTTACCCTCCTCCTGAAATATGTGTCGCTATTCATGATTCTTCAGTCAGGATGAAATACATTTATGCAAATGAGTAAACTATTCTAGACCATGCTGTTTTATGTTATTTTAGGCTTTTATTTGAAGAGTACTGTCTGTCTGCAGGTTCTTCATGACAGGATACCTGCCTCTGGGCTTTGAGTTTGCTGTGGAGCTCACTTACCCGGAGTCTGAGGGAACATCGTCCGGGCTGCTCAACTGCTCGGCCCAGGTCAGTGAGGACTACAAGTGCAGTCTGAAGCTCAAGCTGTCCATGATAACCTGAGGAGACTGTGGTTGAATATGTAAAGCAGACAGAGTGTAAAAGAGACATTGGTATGGGTCATAAACGCTTCACAAATCTCATTCCAGGTCTTCGGAATCATTTTCACCATTTGTCAAGGGAAGATCATCGATGCATGGGGCACTTTAACGGGAAACATCTTCCTCTGTATCTTTCTCCTCATAGGAACTGTAATGACAGGTAGAGCCATTAACCTTTCTCCTCTTTCTTTAATATACACCACTTACAACACCGCTAACAATGCACTGCACTGAACGTTGGACTCATATCAGCCCTTGTTACTCAGTAAAACTCAGTTGTTTGCCCTGTGCTGTGTTCCATTTAAATTTAAATGAGGCTGTAACAGCACCATCACATGTGGGGAGCGTGTCACGTCTTTCAGAGAGCAAGAACGCCACCTAGTGGTAAAAAAAAAACAAGCACGTTTTGTTATTAAATTTGCAATGAAATCCAAGATGACTTTGTTATCTTGTGAGCTAATTCTCCATACCCTAACACACGCCTGTTTAACAGAAAATACCAAGTTTTAAAGAAAACAATCTATACTTTCTTGTGTTTTTAATATCACTGTTCCTTTACTTTTACTTCCTGAAAACCTGCAACCTCATAACTACACAAAAATACACACAAAAATATGATATATGATCAATTTGATGACTGTTGACACAACATACTTACTGGAAGTCACTTTGGACAAAATTGTTTGCTAAATGACATAATCTTACAAAGTATCTCCATTTCCATATGTTAGTAGAAAAGCCACATGTTGCATAAACAAATTGTCATTTTAATCTCTCTCCCCCGCCTTTGTGTTTATCACAGGATTCATCAAGTCTGATCTCCGAAGGCAAAAGGCCAACCTCCAGGCTGAGCAGGCGGCGAGCGTAAGTGCCTCTGTGTGTGCTGTGTGCAGTCAGAGGTGGCATCTGCACGTCCCATGGAAGGGGGATGTGTTGGATGCTGCCTTGGCATGAGGCTGTCTGCTGGCTGTGTGGGCTCCTCTGGCTGCCGCTCTGCAGGCCTCTCACAGCTCTGCACCGCTGCAGGCATGCACTGGGCTTAATTCAAGGGTCACACTGCTGCCATGGTTGAAACTTTCCTTCTGTACCCACTAAAAAAATCCCCTCCCCTGAAAGCATGTTTGCTGAGAGAGCGACTCTTACGTCTGACAGCTCTCCTGCTCGCTCGCTCTGATGGCATGCTTTGCAAATGTTTGGCGTGCGACCAAATGCATCAAATTTCTGTTTAATATTTACAAAGATATGCTTTGTTGCATCTTAAACTGGCCGCAGTTGGTAGCTGTCAAACAGATGTCATGATCTTATGGGACTATGTAATGATATATGTATAAATGACTGTAATCCACACTAATTTGACCAAAGAAGATAATCCAGAATTGATAATAGTGAAAAGAAAGCAACAAAAACATCACTGCGCTCAATCTCTCAAGTGTGATTTAAATCCAGTTTGAGTGATTTATTTCTCATTTTTAAAATTCACCATGAAACAGACACAACTCGGTGGCCTCCAGCTTTTTCAACTTTCAATCAGTAACAATGAATGCCTTTCTTAACAAACCTATTTCACACTGCTTGTGCCCTGCAGGCAAGTCTTTGGTTGGGGTTTCTCAATAACATCCTTTGCTGTTTTTGCTCCTACTTTATCTGCTCCTAACATTCCATACTAACATCAAAAACGCAACTAAAATGATTGCCTCCAGTAACACTGCAATACTCCAGCTCCTAAATACAGTTACATTCAATTCACCACCACCAATGCCCCCCCTTTCATAATAAGCTTGTTATGTTAAAGTGCAGTATTAGGTATTTTAAACTAAATAATGCTTTAGAGATTTTCGGTTGGAAATCTTGGAAGTTTTATAATTCACCAAGGATTTGTAAGTGTTACCGTGGGCAGGGAGGTGGGCTAGCCAGCAGCTGAACAGGGATTTTCGGGGGGCAGGTGGGTGGTGCTATGGGTGGAGGATGAGGTGGAGGATGAGGTACCGCACGGCCCCTCAGAGGCGTGACACCCAAGCTATCGTTGCAGCGTGAAGGCTCCCTGTCTTCGGTGCAGGACTACGGGGCCACAGCATCCAGCGGCCACTGGCAGCGGCAGTCTTGACACTAAACCACAAGCTCACTAAAACCAAAACACACACCTGCCAAGGTAGGGGCACACACTCTCTGAAGTTCAAACACACATCACACAACCATGAAACCATGAAGGACAGGGTTACCATTTGATATTTTAACACACCTTCTCTTTGTTCAATGTAAAAATGCCGCTGAAACGTCCACAGCGTTCAACATATTTTCAGTTTACTATAAAGGGCTTCATATGATGATTTAATTCATTCTCCACAAAAATGCATGCTTGGTATTTTGGAAATATCACCCACTGTGACTGATGCCTTAGGTTCATATTACTTTCTAAGACTGTAGAACATTCCATTCCAGCTCACAATCCGGTTTTAAATAAAACTTACTACACCTGCTGTTACTCTGCAGGAAAAAAAAAACAATAACAAGGATTTAGATGCCATATGAGATTGGTAGCAGCTTTATAAAGCCACAATGATAGTTGTTCAATTAGTTTAAGGCTATGATGTGTTTAAAATCCGTATCGGAGTAAAACACATACTGTGTGAAGTTTGTTTCCAGCCCTCATGTTGTTTATTGTGTTAGTGCTGAGCCTCTTTTTATTTCATGAAATGATCACCCTTCTTAAACACTAACAATAGAAAAAAATAATCACCCTAGATTTGTGATTATCTTTGATGTAGACAATAACTCCAGAATAAATTTGTCAACTAACAAAGGATTAGGAGCCAGTTTTTGCTGAAATTAATGAGCACACCAGAAAATGTGTAGATTACCTTGTCTTTAATGTATTGATTTGATGTGTGTGACTGTGTAAGGTTTTGAGTTCAGTGCAAATGAGTAATATCCAAAGTCATATCCATGAATGAGTTTTGGTCCATGTTGATGTCCTATCGTCAGCTTATTTCCTTTGATGCTAAATTAGTTTTTTCCTGATTTGTTGGACAATGTGATTGTAATGTTTTTCTTTGGTCCTCATTCACAGAAAATGACGGCTGATGTAGAGGGAGGCGTCTCTCTGCCTGGGACCCAGAAGGAGGTCAAGCTATAAGGAGGGAGGTCCGTCTGGACTGGTCTGAGGCAGACATTCCTTTACTTTTATCAAAGCAACAAACACTGACATGATACACAAGTCACACACACGCACACACATATGAACACAAGCAAGCTGCTTCCCCTTTGGTAATGTGAAGCGTTAGCACATGAACACTGAATCAGACTGAGGAGCATATCAGCCTATGAGAGGCTTTATAAAAGCATCAAGAATCAACAGACCAACATATGATGTACTGTACCACGCGACGTACTGTATGGACTCTGTGCTCTGGCCTAGACACCAGACACTCACCCTCGTATCCCAAGTGCAACTTAGCTCTGCCCAAACCATGCACAGACAATGATGCAAAAAGGGAACGCACTTGGAACCTCGAAAGTTCTTATCCCTCAAAGCGGAGACCCTAGAAAATAATCAGCTTGAGAAAGCTCCATGAATTTTATATTAAACAGGCATTGTTAATCGCCTAGTGATTCTAACCGTTGTCAGTGCAATGCAACTGCCACTTTAGTGACATTACTACTCCTTGAATTAATCTCTCTGTTTCCTTAGCTTCTACCATCCCCCTCCAGTTAATGTTAATGACGTAGTATTCTATGCATTGTGATGAGCAATATTTAAACTGTGATTGTTCCTCATAGTTGACCAATATTGTGCATAGCTGAACTCGGTGTTTACAATGCTCCAGGTATTCATGTAAATGTTCTGTTTTTAGAATGTGCATGTGAAATTGGACAAAGGACTCTGTGATTTGTTTTCCTGTGATGGCATTTTGTTCTCTGTGGCTTGGGAAGCTGCCACTGCCTGCCATGAGGGATTACGAGGAGGTACTGCTTCTGAGTACTGCTGATAACACTGAATACGGTTGATGCTGTGCATCCGAGTACATCTCAGAAGGTCAATCTTGTCCTCGTTGAAGTGATCTCTACACGAAACTCGTCCTGCTTTAACTACACTCTCACAAGTTGGAAGGGACGGTCGCTCCTGCTGATAAAAACACGGATGAACGTTTGAGAGCCTTTGGGGCGCTAAAGAACATTAGCACAAAACACAATCGAAAGACAAGGCTAGTCGATCTACTGCACTTGTCATTTTGCACGAGGAAATGGTATAGTGTTGCTTTTTCATGTGTTGTACTCTTGTATATTTGTTACTGAGAAATGTAGTTCATGCTGTGCTTAACCAATGGTAGTTGGATATATGAGGAATGTCCATTGTGCAGTGTGCCATCTGCATTTTTACTTGACGTGTTGTGGTTAAGTTAGTTGTCCAGTGAGTTTCCTTTTAAATGATGTTATGTAATCATGAGAAGTGCTGGTTATCCCTCCAGTGATATTTTTTGTAGGACATTTTATATACATCATGAATAATTGGTGATATAATTTTAACTGCTTGTGATACTGTGTAATGAAGAGCATAGTTTTATATAGCCATTAAATCTCTTCAGCAAATCGGAGCTAGAAAAAAATAAATTAAAAAAGTAAGCGCTAGTCTGGTGAAATAAAAGAATAAACATTTTGAGAAAAAGGAAATCTGTTCTGGTTACTTAAGCAATCATTTGACGCTCAGCATCAAACACACAATTGTCAGCAGGATAAAAAACACATTTAATTGCTGGATTTCAAAAGGGCTCACAATAAAAATCCATTTTATTGGCTAAAACATACAAGAGAGGTTTCATTCTCCATTATCATGTCAGAAATGCTTTACCCCACATCTCATCTTAGACTTCATTTTATTTCCATATAATAAATTGAACATGAGCTTAAGCCTTTTTTTTTTTTTAATGAAACCAATTAAAAGGTTTTCTGGGACCACTGACCAGACACTATAAAAGTTAACAAAGTTGACATCCTGTGTATTACATACTTGGGACTGAGATATAATCCAGTGCACATCAATCAGTGTACCGTAATGTGACCGCACAAGATTAGAAAGTGACAATTACCCTGCCATACTCAATTTTTCCAACTGCACTGTCAGTTGTAAAATAGCATTTAAAAAACTATATAAATTAAGATATATTCCAGCCCATGTGTATCATCTATAGAGTGGCATTCACAGTATGGCATGGAGTTACACCTGGATCTCCTGTTCTTCAAGGCGGGACGCAGCAAACGAGGACAGGTCCACAAGTGTCTGGTGGCGGGTTAGACGGACGAGAGGAGTTTGGGGACCACTGGGGTTCAGTTCCGCTTCTTCTGTCGTGCTCCGACTTCCTCCTGTGGCTCAGGAAAACACTGGAGCCCGATGAGCATGCCGATGATAGAAAAGCCTGGAGAAAACACGAGGAAAGATTATGGTTCACATTGTGTCCAAAATGTTTTTCATTTGAGACACAGAGAGGAGAGGTGGCTCTCTTAAAATATATTTATATCACCAGGGTATGTGCAGGTTTTTAGACATTCAAACTTAAGACTTGGAAGTTTTTTTTTTTTTTTTTTAATGCTACCTGAAGATGAATATAAGACCAATTTTAAAGAAATAAAGCTGACAAAATCAGCTCTGACAGAAGATAACTTCAGGCAATAACTTCAGAGGCAATGTGATTCCCAGCTGGATTTTGAGCCGATACCATAAAAATACTGAATATTTTACTACTAACTCTGGTATGAATTTCTTTTAAAGTGTACTCTACATGCAGTGCAAAGAAAAATGTAACTGCAGTGAAAAAACAATCCCTAGTATGTGTTTTTAAGGCATTTCAGTTTTTTTAAAGGCTTTATGATGAGCTGTTTCCATACTTTATAAGGAATCATGGATACCTTGATAACAAAATGCTCCAACTCTAAGATGCACTCACTTGCCACAATGAGAGGTGCCATGACACCAATCGTTAGAGGTGCAGTTTTGTAGATAAAGGCTTCAGACAGGAAGTGTCCCAAGGCCAGCACGAATGTCCACAAGGTGATGTGATAGAGCCTGAAGGAGCAAGCATGACAATGTAGTGTAAGAATACCAACACACTCTCAACAGAAAAGCAGGCAAAGTGCATAAAGTCACAGACTGTCTTACGTTCTGTTCTGGATGTCAATGGCACAGGCACAGCGTATGATCGATGACAGCAATGTCCAGATTCCAAATGTTCGAGCTTGGAGACCATTTACTGAGGAAATTAAAGCAAATTGCAACATCAAGAATAATCTAATCTGAATACACTGCCTAAGTAAAAAAACAACAGAATAATTAGACTAACAATTAAGACTTATTTAGCTGTATTTCCCATATGAATGTTATTATGAGCAGCCTCAATTTACCTTTTTGGTTTGACAAATATTTGTGACTTACATTAAAGGTACACACTGCATCATTCATAAACAATAATGATAATAACATGATAATAAAATGATGCAGCTTTATATAAAGCTAGAGTTGTTTATTGGAGCAAAATGTTGTTTACCTGTGTTATTATTACCCAGCACATCGCTTATTACTGGCCTAATACTGCTGCTTACCAAACTCTGGCGTCCCTGTGTAGAGTTTCTCTGACAGGAAGCTGTGATCTCTGAAACTCTGCACAGTGTTTCCCATCGCAATGACAGACACCATGACCAACCAGCTCCGCAGGACGTTTAGGAAGCGACTCATCCTCACTCAGCACCTGCCAAAAAGGTGAAGCCGATCTGATCATGTTAAGTGCTAATCACAATAACAACTTCAAACCACGGGGCCAATACATGTGCTACTGACTGCTTATTCCAGAGAATGACAAACAACTTCCCAACTCCCTGTCTAAGCCTTAATTTTCTGTTACACATCTGTATCTGCCAGTAAATGACATGCGACAATAACTAACATTACACAGCAGGCTAATGTTGTTGTAACATAACCTGGATACTCCTGGCGACAGTTCGCAGGCCTGAGCCACACAAAATGTGTTCACAGATTCGCTACATGTATTTACCTGATGAAGCAGCCTGTATCAAACTACAAAGCACACATGTTCCTGTGGGAAAACGAAGACTGTACCAAAGACAATAAGGTGGGACTAATGCCAAGTGCGGTGTTGCGTTCACGCTGCTGGATCTGCCAATCTTGGCCATTTGGAGTCAGCCAATGGGCGCGCTCACAGGGTCGCCCCATTTACGCGAATGGGCCGTTCGACGCTCCAGGTTCCGCCTTCTTCCAGCATCAGCCAATCGCTATCGATCAGTCCTGATCACCTGTAGGCTGTGGCGAGGCTGGTCGATCACAAGTATCCATGCGAGCCTAGGATAAATACACGAGAGGTTGTACTTCCGTTCACTTCCGTCTTCGTTTACTAAAGCAGAGTAGACTGGTTTCCCACTGCGAGAGTTATATCACCATGTTAATTTCTAGTTTCAATGGAAATAGTGTTACCCATTAAATGAATGTACAAGGCCTGAATTTTATTCATTTATTTATCTATTTATTTGTGCACACTGCCAGCAAACAATCCCGATTAGCACTTGTTTATTAGTTTTAAACGGTCGTATCATATGCATACGACCAGTTTTGCTCAATTACATTGTGATGTAGTGGGAAAAATGAGCAGGTGTTTCCGCTAGCTTGTTATTCATTCATCAGTAGTGTAGTAATTTTAGTCAGTTGTTGACATTTGCGAAGTGTTTACCTGTAGGTGTTGTTGATGGGTGAAGGTGTGAATTGTCTTGACAAGTGAAAAATTTAAATCTTTGGTTGGAGTTTGTCGGCGGGAGCGCGCATGCGCCGTGCTCTGTTGCTACTCAGTTGTTGTAGTTACGGGGAGGATTACGGTGGTCAGTTAGCTGGCCCGAGTACCAGCTAGCAGGCTTGGGCTTTGAAAACAGACAGGTTTATGTTGGCGTGTTTGGGTCTGTTATGACAAAGACATTAACGTTAACGGTCTCAAAGAAGTCGGACTTCACCTAGCTAGCTGCCCGCATCTAAAATAGCTCAATTTAGCTAACGCCAGCTGACGTTACGTACTTAACGTTAGCTAACATTAACGTTACATGCCCGGGCTATGTCAAATCTTTTGCCAGCCTCGTGTCATTCACTTATTTCAGCAGAAATATGGCTTCATTGTCACAACAAATGCAGTTATTACCAGCTTATTGTGGACTTATATTAGTTGCATATTTGAGACGTTTCATTCTTTGTTAGCAATTAAATCTACGCGATTGAAGTTACTGTTGTAATCTTGTCAGCGCGGTAACGACAGCGTTATACAGTTTGAACGAACAGACTGACATTTACTAGCATATTTTTTGCAGCTGACATTAGAGACTGAAGGGACCATGCTAAGCCTAGATACTTGATCCCAGGAAGATTTCACTGGGCAGCTTTTCCCCTTTCACCGTGGAAATGCCAGCTGTGATCCGGGATAAAGAGGATTCCGAGTCTTCCTCTGAGGACGAACAGGAGTAAGTGTTTGGGCTGATTAAAAGTTTGTGGTCGGTCAGATTACTTGTTCCCACATGCGATAGGCTGTGACTATGGAGCAGACTGGAGTGGACACTCCAGTCTGCTCCAGAAAAAATGTTAGAAAGTATGAAAATGTCTTGCTTAATCCGCAAATACATCTTATTGCCTGCATTTAAAAGTATTATAAATAATGGGGCATGCGTCTGTTCTTTGAACCTGAGTCCAGAAGAATGGTATCATTTAATCTTCAAAGGGAGGAGTGAGGGAGGCACACTAGCATAAATAATACCAGTGGCCCCAAACCCTCTAGGAAGATAGGGGAAATCCCAAAGCTAAATTCTTATTATCTCTCAGTTGTCATGTTTACACCACCCTCATGTTCATCTTATTCTGTCCCAAAAAACCAGAACAGATGGCATGTCACCTCAACCTCTGGTGATTACTCTGTAAATTCCATGTCTGTGCATAGTACTCCCTGATGATACGATAAGTCAGAATGTGTTTGTTCTTGAACTTTGATTTAAAGATTTTATGTAAATCACTCAATATTGTTTCATTTTTTACTCCACACACCTATGTGTGAACATTCTCTCTGTCTACAGATTCCTTCACTGATGTGATGTTGATTAAAATGGTACAAATGATGAAGAACTGTCACATTGGTATTTACAAACTAAGGATATGAATGTATTATCCTCATAGTCCCCTTTTTCTTGTAGTGTTAGGTCAGCAAGTCTCTTTTAGTCATCAGGAAGCTATTAGTTCATTGCTCCTCCTGGCACACCTTGCAAGATTTGTCTCTGAATAGACTACCTGTGGAACAGAAGCACGTGCTTGAGTAAAACCATTACGGGTTTTTTTTTTTTCCTGCTGCACCAAGGCTCTTGTTAATGTGAGCTGTCACTGTCTGTTGGGTGTATAATATTATCTGTGTAAGATTACAGGGGATGTCTTGGTCCTATCTTAATTATTGATGTTAAATGCATCAACCCAAAGTGACCTTGGGTTGCTCTCACTTTGCATGACTGTTGAAAGAAACTGGGAGCAAAACTACAGAGAACAACATTTTGCACCAGTTGGCCTTTGTTATTTTGTCTGCCAGCTATATCCAATTTAAGTTATATTTAGTTATACCTTACTGAGAACCACTGCTTTAAATCTCAGTCTCCTGAGTTAGTTTGGATCGCTTAATATTGGCAAGGGTTTAACCTGTAGGTGACTGTAAAGCCTCTATAATGTGCTTATTTTATTGACAGGGCTATAATACTCGCCAAGATGCTCCAGAGCAGTGCCGCCATGAGATCTTAAAAACCTTTCCGTCTAAAACACATCACGCTCACAGTTACAACAGAGTAATTTGAGTTTTGAAAATAAGTTTATCAACATAAGTACTCAAGAGCCTATTTCATTTCAACACATTATCAACCAACCATCACCGTCAGACATGAGACAACAGAGCTCGACTCTGACTTGAGATAAGTGTTAACAAAATGGCTTGTGTGGTATGTGGCCAAGATATCACAGTGGAAAAGATAGTTTCCATATTGTCTTACCTACCTGGATACTTGAGCCAGGGGCAGCAGTTGTTTACATGCTTCCCTGCTTTTCCCCGCCCACCTTATCAAGAATGGTCATGCCTGATTGAATTCTGCTCCATCAACACGCAACCTTATCTTTTTTTTAGTACCTGATAGGCAGGCTGTGTCTGGCACTATCAGATATTCTTCTGCAGTGATACCAGGGTGTTTTGTTAATACAGTACCTGGGTTTGCTATTGCCCGGCACCTCCTGAAACTGTGTGTGGTTCTGCCTCTGTCTGCTCCACTGGAGTAAACAACATGTCAGGATGCATTCCCCCAGTGTTAGGTAAGATATATATATATAGAGGCAACTACCATCATCCAGGAAGCCAAAATCAAGATAACAGGCTGTGAACAGAATGTAGTTTAACCCTCGTAAAGCCTTAAAGGGTCAAAACAACCAGAGCATCCGCAAGTCTTTTTGCCGGGGTCCTGGCCCTTGGCTCCGCGGTGGGGCGGTTGTGGCCTCCAGCACTCCCCTATACCCCCGGACCCCCCGGCCTCGGCCCCGAACGCGCCGCAGGACCCCGGAAAAAGACTCGTGGACGCTCGGGTCGTTTTGACCCTTAAGGCTTTACGAGGGTTAATTACATTTTTAGGTTATTCACTATACATGGCTTTTGTTTTTCTAGCTTCTTTGAAATGAATCTCAGGTCTCTGATTTTGGGAAGAATCTAGAAACTCTCTCACAAGTGTGTTACATTAATTCTCATCTGATTTTCTGTCCCCCAGAGACCATCCTTGCATTGCCTGGAGTGGCCTTAGCAGGAAGATCCCAGTTCTGCTGTTTTGCCCTGAAGCTATCATTTCTAAAGATGGGAAGATCCACTGCATTGGAGGTACATTAGTCTGTTGAAGCTACAGAATGACTGGGGGAAAAATAGTTATAATAACTGAATAAACTTTTGTAGGCTACAATTAGTTGGATACAACGGATGTTTTACTTTTATGACTATATGAAGTTAAAATCCCATGTTTTCCATTTGGCTACAGAGCGATACAACATGGCCTTCAAGATTGTGCGCACAGAGAGCCGCCTGGTTCGAGGAATACTGACCAATCATGGATTCCATGAGGTAAAGTTCTCCACTAAATCATAGAAATTTAAACTGATAGCTTTTTAAGGAAACATGTTGTCTTAACTTGGTCAATTAGTCTAAATCTCAAGAACATGCTGCATTATTTTTCAACAGCACATACTATTCATGCTCCCCTCTGCTGTGTAGGATAAGGGATAGTAGGCCTGTTATTTTTGCCTTGACTGATATTGCCTATGTCAAAGCCTGGGAATGCACCCATGGAAAAAAAAATGAATTGGACCTCAAGAGCATTAATCCTGTTTCACAAGGGCGCGCAATCCCCATTATTGCTCCTTCCAAGCAGTTACAATTAATTCCCTTTTCATTTCATTTCAATGCTTCTTGACTCCCACTAACCCATCATCAAAGGCAGACTAGTGTCTACCACAGCATCACCAGAGCCAAAGTTTAATAAGCCTTTATTACAAACATCTGGCTTTCTCCTAGACAGTGAACGGCCATGTGAATCCTTCCTCCCTACCAATTGCTGGAAGAAAAGAAAAACAAAATACATAAAATAACATGTTGTTGATGAAAATAGCTAGTAAATTGGCATTCGTTTTGAGATGATTTCAAAAGCGCAGGCTGAATTTCACCAGGTTAGTGGCGGAGCCTCTGATCTGCTTCTTAGATTCATTCTAACCAAGCTGTCATATGTGATGGACATCAGAATATAATACTGCTGTCGGTGACTGGAAACTGCAGAGAGCTCATACAGTATGAACATCAATGGCTGTGCTTAGTTTTTCTCTTACATAATCTTTTGGTTTTTGAATGATCCCCTGGTCTAGGGCATTGGTTCTTCATGCAGTGAATCTAATTTATTTGTCCTAGCCTGAGAATGGAAGTCAACCAAAATGTCTGTTTTTCAGGTTCACCCAAACAGTAATGATTTTAACCTCATGTGGACGGGGTCTCACCTTAAGCCTTACCTACTACGCACCCTTCAAGACTTCCAGAAGGTCAACCACTTTCCCAGGTATAATAATGTACTTAATTGTATGAGTTAAGGCAAGAGTGTCTACGACTCCTGCCACTGTTTCCAGTGTTAAACATCACACCACTGAGCCACTCTAAGCCCTTCAGTTCAGGCAGTGTGTTTGTTGGCTTCCACTGCAAAGTGCATTTAGTTTGGACTGGTGCCTCTCTGAAACAAGAAATGAATCATATTGTCAAGCAGAGGGTGTCTTGTTGCCATAGTGTTTCTATAAATTATGTTTTTTTTTCCTTCTCGAAGCGTCAAAGCTGTTGAGTGTTAAAACATTTTAAACTTAAAGTTCACTGGCCCTTCATTTCCAGGTCATATGAACTGACGCGCAAAGACCGTCTGTATAAAAACATCCAGCGAATGCAGCAGGCTCATGGCTTCAAAAACTTCCATATCGTTCCTCAGACCTTTGTGCTTCCCTCTGAGTACCAGGATTTCTGCAGTAAGACACCCCTCACTCAACCTCATTTGAGAAAGCAGAGCTCGGTTTGTAATATGATCACTTTGATTGCTCATTCTGAATCTCTTTCACTCTCTCATACCTTAATCTTAGGTTGTTTTTCCAAGGACAAAGGTCCTTGGATTATTAAACCAGTAGCATCTTCAAGAGGACGAGGCATCTACCTGGTCAGCAATGTGAGTGATATTGCCATGGAAATTCTCACTATCTAATGTAACTCTAACACATGCGTAAAAACAGATCAACATTCATCGCAGCCTCAGTAGAAGATAACTGTAAGAAATACTGTGAGAACTGAAACAGTTGGATGGCCAGATGTTATTTGTATGTGGGGGTGTAGTGATAGAGCTGTCTTTGAAATAAATATCAACCAGTGTTTTAGACATTAATAAGTATTGTGAAGTAAATCACACACTTCCAAGGCCCTGGCTTTTGGAGGAGCTCCACAAGGTTCTCACTCTTGGACAACATATACACGATTTTTCTTCTAAGGCATTTTTATGAAACAGTGGAAAGAATGTCAGGGTGATATTTGGAGAGAAGAAAGAAATACGTTCATTTTTTTGGTTTAGGTTTTCTCTGAACTGTAGCCAGCACCGAGGTTAGTCCCCTCTCCCACATCTCCTCTCTGCTTCGCCACCTGCAACACATTTTAACCTCATAAATGACCCATCTCCCATCATCGTATTGTATTTCCAAAGCCTGCTACTGAGGACTGACCTACGATGGACAGTGCCATTGCAGATTCCAGCATTCCTTAATCTGATTATTGCTTGATATTTACGGGTTGGCAACAGTGTTATACTAGCAACGTGCAAATCAGTGCGTAACAGTTATGTCAGTTAGCAGAAAATTACTGTGTTACTAGGCTGCTTAAAGCTGTTAAGATGGATTTTTGTGATACAGTAACACCTGCCTCTTCCCTTGTGTGTGAGGTGTTCATTTTTCATATTTTACGTATTTCTTATTGTCATGTACAGCCAAGCCAGATTTCAATGGATGAAAACATCTTGGTTTCTCGCTACATTAATAACCCACTGCTGATAGATGGTGAGTTCTTCTTTCCAGCTTCAGAGTTAAAAACACAGTGTTGCTTTATTTATTCCTCACTTTTTAGCAGAGGATTTTTAGTTGGCATCAGTATGACTTTTTCTTTCTTTCTTTCTTTCTTTCTTTCTTTCTTTCTTTCTTTCTTTCTTTCTTTCTTTCTTTCTTTCCTTTGTTTTTTTTTTCCCTTTGCACTTCCAGACTTCAAGTTTGACGTGCGGTTGTACGTGTTGGTGACATCATACGATCCCCTCCTCATCTATCTGTATGAGGAGGGCCTCGCTAGGTGAGTTTTCTAAATTGGTTGTATATACTTTATTTGGATTGCAATTAGCTGACACTGCTGTGACCACTGTTTTTCCTGGGATCTAAAAAACACCATACAGCACATTTAATAATAAAAACACAATCAGTGCAACCTAGACAGTACTAAGTAACTTCAGCAGTGCTGGCTAAGTCTCCAAAGTGCAAAGCTGCAGCCTCTGCAGTGGTTTATATTTGTTTATCATATGTATTTTGGGTTTGATTTTCAGACAAAGTAATATGTGAATGCAGTGCTATTAAGCAGCCAATGTGTTAAATCCTAGACGTCACCCAAACTCACCAGCACTTGAATGGATCACCACTAAAATCTAATAAAATGATCCTCAGGTCAAAGTCTATCTGTCCTCAAATTTTAAGCCATAATTGTAACTTTTTGACATGTTTTGTGAATAAACAGATAGACAGAGGGGACCATATAGCCTCCTTTTAAGTGTGTCGGCAGAGGTAAAGATAAACCTTACTAGACATAGACATTAACAACATGATCACATTTCAAGAGATTTGACAGGTGAATGACATCTTGTTTAAATGCTGTATAATTACTTAGCATTAGACACTGTAGATGAGTCAAGCCATTTTAGGGACTGTTGTATGCAGTTTGAATGGATATGGAAGTCCAATCTGTAATTATTTATTATGACTTAGTAAGCTCTGTGCCTGTAAAGACTTAAAGTAATGTGTCTTTAGTGAGGTCTATCATGCAGTAGGTGAGACAGTGACCAGAAGAGGGCAGCCTCAACTTAGTGTGGTGTGGTGGTTATTTTCAAACAAAGCTCTCTATTGTCTCTGTAGTGTGATGTGCTAATGAAATGTTAGTTATGACGTTGTTCAAACATACCTTATAATTCCTGTGCATAACTAAGCTCCATTATTTGGCCTTGTATTCTTTAAAGCCAGAATAATTCATTCATTCTCGGTTAAGACAAGTCAAACAGATGTGGGGTAGAAAAGGGTAGATGATGGATAAAACGACTAGCTTACTGCTGCAGTCTGACAGAGGTACGTGCTGTAAGCGGAGTGCCACCGCCCTCTCGTTTGCTGGCCTTGATTATGAACTGTGAGCAATAAATCTTGGCCAAATTCTGAATCCCCCTTTCATCTCTTGACATTCCACTTGGTTTTGATGGTATTCAGGTACTTACTGTATGCCAAGGAATTCTCATTATTGCACATGTGGCGTCCACTCCTCTCAAATACTGCCAGCGACTAATCTCTCCTCAAAGTGCCCCATTACCCAGTCAAGTGTCAGCCTTTTGAATGTGGTCGTAGTGGCAGATATATAAGAATTTTGCTGTGAGGTGTAACACCCCAGTTCAGAAATAACCAACCAGGGTTAAAAGTTGTGGTCAAAAGACAACATAACATATGTTTCAGTTCACAATACTTCATTGAATTGTTTCTAATAAATAAATGAATACCTATAACTAAATGTGGTCTAAAACCAGGGGAGCCAAAAGTCAGTTTGGTGGAGATAAGTAGGATGTCTATGATTGGGTGCGCTCAACCTCTCTTCCTTGGCTGTGGCCAAAATGTCATGCCAAGGGCTGCTGGTTGTTGATTGTTGGCTGTCGTGGCTGCACCGCACAGCTTTTAATGTACCGACCCAGCACCAGAGTCCACACAGTGTACACAAAGAAAGCCCAATTCACTGCATTTTCAAACAATCAGTCCTTTCAGGAACACTACGCATAGTACAACAAGCATTCAACATAATCTCTAAAAAAAACACATATTCCATACACCTGCACAGGGGGAGACATTAAACACACACACATTAAACTACCTTATGTACAAACAAGCATAAGTCTGCACACAAAGACAGCCTAATTAACTGACACGAGTGTGTGTGTGTGTGTGTGTGTGTGTGTGTGTGTGTGTGTGTGTGTGTGTGTCTGGTTAAATACACTGCTAATTGAGGTCGCACCTGGTCGACCAGTAGTCCATCACCAGACATTCACCCCACACCACGCATGCAGGCCACACCCACAGGACACACATTAAGTGCTCAAACAATAGTTTGCACTCTAAGGCCCCGTTTACACAACAACGATTTTTACAATGAACGGTAAACTTTTGTTGCAGTTTGGCCTTTCATTTACATGACAACTGTGTTTTAGGTGCTTGAAAACGCAAACTTTGGAAACCGGGTTCCAGAGTGGAATTTTTTGATAACGCCACTACGGAAATACGAAATTCTTGTGAAAACGATGATGACACGGCCCCACTTTGCGCGACTATGACGTTTTCAGCCATGCGCGAACAGGAAAACAACAACAATGGTGGCCGCCAAAGCCTTTGTGCGCAGGTGCACGGTGCTACTCTGTGGTGTTACATTGCAAAGTTACACTGCCACCTACTGGCCTGGCATGCACACTACAACGTTTTCAGTTGTTTTTGCGGATCCGTGTGTATGAGGATCGTTCTCACAGCGTTATTGTATAAACATGGAACTTTTTAAAAATCGCAAAGGAAAAGGTTTTCCGTTTTCATCAGAACTATTGTCATGTAAACGGGGCCTAAATTAAGCCTGATACAGGTCTACCCAGTTACACCCCTCCCCGCTGAAATGGCCATTGTCCCAGTGAGCACAGCGCGATGACACACTGGCACTAAAGATTATGGTATCGCTTGGGCGGTACTCATCTGGTCACCTTAGTGGACCATGTTGCCTCTGGGGGGCTTGAGCTCACTCTGGTATCAGCACCTGTAGGGACCCAAAACTCATAGAAAGGATACCCTACCTGTGGTGGACCTCCTGACTAGGAGCTTTGACTGGGGCCTGGTTCACTGCTGTACTGGAAAAGGAAGGGGTCTCAACAAATTACAATGAACAACTTTTTCAAAGTCTTTTTTCAAAGTCTAATAGCATACACTGGCAGTTCAGAATCCAACTGTTTTACTAGCCAGCTTTCCCCAGACCTTTGCTCTCATGTCCAGCAAGAGTACCTGCTGTTCCAGAATCAGTACGGATGTGTCAGCCTTTTGGTCATAATAGACCTTTTGCCGGGACATTTCAGAGTCTCTCTGCTGCTTGGCCTTCTCAAACGCATACTGCAGTTACCACTGGTGACACCTGACCCAGTTGTCCCCCTGACAAGCAGCCCACATTGTCAGAGAGTCTCAACCAGTGATCCTGTGGAAGAAATCCAAACATCAAATAATATGGGTAATAGCCTGTTGAACTGTGAACTGGGTTATTGTATGCCTGATTCATTTAACTGGCTCATGCCAGTTCCTCCTCTCCTGTCCCAGGGCTCCAAAAACCCTAATAGAGTCCTGTTGAATCTTTCACACGCTCCATATCCTGTTGGAGGATAAGGTGTGGTATTGGTATTGGTCTTTGTCATGCCATACAAGTTACAGAGTTCTCTTATAAGATGTGATTACTGGATCCTTGATCTGACAGCAAGCGTTAAGACACACCAAACTGTTGAATACCATTACTTCATAGTACCTTGGCTGTTGTGGTTGTTAGGGTCTTTTGTTGCTGCTGCCCAAGCATATATGGTGAAGTGGTCCACCTTAACTAGCACGTTGTAATAAGCATCTGCTCTGTCTATGGATGACCCATAGACAGAAAATCTAACGACAACAAGTCCAAAGGGGCAGAAGTCTGGATAGGGATCAAAGGAGCTTGTTTAGAGTTAGGAGTCAAACACACAACTGACATTGGGCATACCAGACTGTGGAGTTGAATTATAGGATCAAGTTCCTAGGGGTAATGTCATGTCCAACACAGCACTCCATCAGTTAGTGAGAGACAATGCCAGTGACACAAGATCTGCTGGACAGACCCAGTCTTCTGCTGCCTCTCTCTCTTATTGGGCTGGTAGCCTCTCTGTAGGTACAGGAATACTCTTGCAAGAGTGGGAGTGCAAAGGTTTACCAAGTATAGCGAATCAAGAGCCTGGGTGAGGGATGCTCCTTCCTGCCCTGATGCACATCACCTTGGCTGCTTGGACCTCAATATGGGTATAGGATGGAATCTGTAGCCTTTCCATTGGTTCGTCTGAGTCTGGTGTTGGCACTTTTGGTGGAAAACGAGACACTTCCTGGCCTATACTTTATATCAAGCTGAAAACTTGCCAGACTTGCTGCCCACCTTTGTTCCAAGCTGCCAAGTTTAGCTGAGTTCATACTAGAGGATTAGTGCCCATATATATAGCAAATGGAGCACAGTGTAAATATTCAGCAAATCTCTTAGTCACTGCTCATGTCAGAGCCAGAAATTCAGTCTTGAGGGAGCTGTAATTCTTCTAATTTTTCTCCATGGGGCTTAAGGCTCTACTGGCAAATGCAATTACCCTCTCCTTTCCATCCTGAACCTGACTCAGTGCAGCTCTCAGGCCTCTGTTGCTGGCATCTATGTACAAGATAAATGGGGAGATTAAAATCAGCATAAGCCAAGATTGATACATTGGCTGGGCTTTGTTTAAAATCTCAAAAGCATCCTGACAAGTTGCATCCCAGTTAGTGATCAGCTGATAACTTGAGCCCCTAGAGTTTTTTGCATGTACACCTTTTAACAGCTGAGCAGCTTAGCAGAGTCTTTAACAAACCTGCAGATGACTGGTAGGCCAAGGAAAGACTGTGCATCATCGTCTTTGGAATTGCCCAGTCCTGGACACATTTCACCTTATCAGAATCTGGGGAATTCCTGTCTGCTGACACACGTCCCAGATATTGCAGTTCCTTTTTCAAAAGATGACACTTATCAGGCTTTACCTTTAGGCCATGTTTATACAGTTTACCCAGAACTGAATCCAGATAGGCCAGATGCGAGTCAAAATCAGTGGAAAATATGATTACATCATCAAGGTAAATCAATAAAGACTGTAGATTTTGACCCCCCAGACTAATGTAGGCATTAGTCTTGTTGATGGTGCTTTAAACAAGAAGAATGGCATTCGGGTAAATTCAATTAGACCCATGGGTGTAATAAAGGCTCTTTTCTCTGTCTGCAGGGGCAACTTCCACCTGCCAGTATCCACTTGCCAGATCCAGTGTGGAAAAATACTTTGCTTTGCCCAAGCTTGCCAATGACTCCTCTATGTGAGGGAGTGGATAAGCATCTTTATAAGTCATGGAACTGAGTTTGAGATAATCTACGCAGAATCTAGGTGTCCCATCTTTCTTGCGAACTAGCATAATGGGAGCTGCCCATGGACAAGTGCTAGTTGCAATGATTTATGAGTCCAACATACTTTGAATCAGGGCCTTTACCTCCTGATCCATTTTTGGTGGAATCTGCCAAGAGCATTCTTGTAGGCAGAGCATCCCCAGAGGGGATCACATGTTGTACATTACTTGTCTGGCCATATTCCTCATCATATGTGGCAAAAACAGCTTTGTGCACCAAGGTCTGTAGTTTCAATTTTTCTTCTACAGACATATCAACACCGGTGAAATCAGGGGGTGGATTTATATCAGCACATTGATGTTTGCTAGTTTCTGTGTTTAGTTCACTATTGATAAGGATCGAGCCACTAGAAATCCACCCACCTCAAGAGGTTTCAGGAGGCACTGATAGTCCTTTCCCTCTATTACTTCTTTGGTCCAGACCCACAATAACACTTCACTCTGGGCTGGGATCTGAACAGGAGGGCGGTTGATGGTGCGCATCCATTGAAGATATCTGTAGCTGCAAACTGAGCCTGTCTAGAACAGATTTTAAAAGGTATGGCCCATGCCTGCTGTTGATGCCAACAGAAAGAGAGGCAGGTCTTATTGTCCATGTTTTGCCAGCATAACAAAATGATATACAAGCCTGCCATCCCCTCTGAATCAATCAGACAGCGGTCTTTAACAACCAGTCAGAAACGTTAATTTCCTCCACCATAAGTGGTAGCAACAAATAGCCTAGATATGGAATGTCCAGTCCATTAGCAGCTTCCAGTGTCAGCCATCAGCCTCTTTCAGCTGCCTGCCCACCTTTACAAAATGTTTCAAGAAAATCTCATTAGTGACACTTTAATCTGGTGTTGAGGGTGCACTGAATAGGAACATTAATCAAGCAACAGTTAAACTTCAGGGGCCCATCCACCTCTACTCACCCGACTGTCTGGGCCACCACAGTGGTGTCTTAGTTTAACAATGTCAACTTGGTTTGTTTTTACAAAATCATGCTATGTGTCCAGACTGAGTGCAGCTATTACAAATCGTTATACCAGTTTGCTTAACCCATTCGAGGGTCGACTTCCCCTTGATGGCCTGTGTTGTGGGCCAGTCAGTTTCCATCCCAGATTCTGTGGTGCCATCTAGTGAGGTGCCACTGAATTTCCTTAATCAAGGACTCAGACAGTTCATTAAATTTAGACATCATTTGTGTGTTCATTTCATCCTGCAGTTGTGTCTTAATTTGTTACAAATCTTTCACATTGGGAGTATTACCATAGCTATGCCCCTCATTGCAAGACACTGTGCTTGTTCAAATGTTTCCCCATATGACTGCTCCTTTAAACAAAGTTTTGCCTTGATGGCCTCAAATGTCAAATTATCTTCTAATAGAATCGTGTCCCTAAATTCACCCTTGGTTGTAGAATCTCTCAGTCCCTCAATCAGATGGTCTCTGAGCAAAACATTCTTTCCTTTAATGCCTCTTGAGTCCCTTTTAAGCCAAAAGAAGTCCTCCTGTACTGTCAATGCAAAAGAACTAAAATCCTCATGTGGCTCCTGTCAGCCATTAAAAAACTGAGAGCACAGGACCAATTTAGTGGCTCTATCTCCATACAACTTATCCAGTTCACTAAAAATCCGATCGACTAAGCCACACTTTTCTGGTGGTAAAATTAAAATTGCCCTTTTGGCTTTACTCACTCTGGGACCTCCCGCAGAGCAAAAGTTGTCTTAAGATTACTTTTCCACTCTCCTAAACTGATGTCTGAATCTCTCCCTTTAAACTTAGATGTCACCATATTAAGCATAGGAACTATGCCAACTGGTCTGAACATTGTAAATTGAACGTTGGAGCTGGATTTTCCCTACTAGGGCCATGTTGTGGTTCATTTTGATCAATCACATTTCCACCACTGGTCTCTACTTATGTCAGTCCTTGCCGTCAACAGTGGTTGTAACACCTCAGATCAGAATTTAGCAACCAGTATTAAAATGAGTGGTCAAAAGACAACATACCTTATGTTTAAAATTACAATACCTTATTGTTTTTTTTTCTTTCTAATAAATCAATATAACTGAAATGGCCAGGGGGGCAGGGGAGCCACCAAAAGTCAATTTGGGGGAGAGGGGAACTCTGCAACACACAGCTCTCAATGCTCCGACCCAGCTCCAGAATCTGCACACTGCAAGACAGCCCAGTTCACTGCATTTACAAACAATCAATCCTCTCAGTAACCCTGTACACAATACAACAAGTAATCA